>JAVDBV010001126.1:0-22577 GCA_032619315.1 Piper longum
ATCTTTTAAAGCATTGGGTGCAGCAGTCACGGATCCCATGATGTGTTTCAATCAATTGAGCCATTGATATCCAACCCCCCCTTCCCTCTTACAAATCTTATCACTTTTGTGAGGGAAGAGTAAGGACTGAGGAGAGAGACCAAACAGCCCTTCTTTTCACCGTCCACTGCAAATTTGACCCCTTCTCCCCCTCCATTACATATTTTTGCATTGCCAAGTGCCTTTCACTGACTGACCTCATCTCAGACCCATATGTCTGCTATTTCCCAACCGCCTTCCCTTCTTGCCCACCATTTCTTGCAGGTTTCCAGCTCTCCCCATTCAACTGAATTATTGAAATAAACATCTTGGATAGAGCCAGCTTTTCTCTCACCTTTGTCATTCTGGGCTTTTCCTTTCCTTGTTTAAAATATGGCTACGAGAGACGAGTCTGACTGACGGGAGGATTGTGGGACCAACTCAGATAGAAAAAGGACCCACCAAAGAGTATCTATATATACATATATATTTCATTATTTACAAGCTTAGGATTCACAATTTTTGTTAGCAAAATCTTCATTTCACATCCATACGTTTTATAATGATGATGTTTTATATAATAGATGGGTGTTGAGATTGAATGGAAGTTCAGTGGGCCTTGATGTATGGGGCCCTCTTTTAAATTAAAATGGGTTGGGTTTAAAATTGAAAATTAGATGTAAATAGAGCTGTTAATTGAGTGAATAGCTGGTAAGTATTGATAAGTTGAATTTTGAGTACGAGTTTAATTTAATTTAGTTTGCTCGCTTATTTAGTACCTTAGGTATAAATATTTTAATTGAATATGACGTCACAATTTAAGCATTGACATGGAAGAAAATACTTTTACATAAATTATAGCTCTAAAATACCCATTAATTAAAAACACTAAGTTTAATTATTTTAAAATAAAAAATTAGATTTTTTTATAATTCATGCAGATGACTGCCTGCCATCTTATTGGACGTAAAAAAAAAAGATTGTTCTTTTAGTGCTGATCAGAGTGGCACTGTGGCACCTGTGATCCAGATTCATTGCCATCCTAATTAAAAAATGTGACCCAAAATCCTCCGGACTATGATCAAACAAGAATGTTCCTTGGAAGTACATTAATTTCCTTGTCCATCCAAAACATGTGCTAACAAGTCTCGTCCCTTTAATTAAATACAAAGATTAAAGAAAGGCCTCATGTAGAACAACATGATTAAAATATATGTGCCACTTATGCATGAGGACATCGGAGTCTTAACACCTATCATCATAACCCCTTCCCCTATCCTGATATAAAGCTGGCAGCCCTCCCCCAAGCCCTTGTGTTGGGACTTGAACAAATCCATCAAATCAGAACGTCTACTCATGTGCACTCCTCCCCCCCCCCACCTATTATGATCTTAACTACCAAACTTCTAAAAAATGGATCTTTACAACATCACTATATTTTAAGCAAAGCAAGCTTCCATCATAAAATGTCCTCACTTTCATTCTAAGCAAATAATATCAATGGCTTTAAGAGGTTGACTAATGAAGGGTGGGGATGATATTTCACCGGAAGTAAATGTCTGCGACATTATTGATTAAAATAAAGTTGGGTTTGGAGTATTGTCCGAAATGGAATTGGAATCATCTTGTACTTGCAAGTTATAGACCCCTACTATAGAACTAGTTTATAGGCAGATGTTCAGGACTTTTAACGGCGTTAGTTGGGAGCGGACCCGGGAGGTAGGATCCGGACGCGGGGGGGGTGCAGTTGACGGTGACGGCGGAGAAAACGGAGATGCGGCGTGCATTTACCAGAGCCATACGCTACTCCTCGCAGAATTCCCCCCTCAATAAAAATATTTTATTTTATTTTTACCAGCGTTAAAAACTTAAAACGAAGGATTTTGAAATAATTACGAAAGTATATTTAATTTTATTATTTTTAGAAAAATAAATTTTACGTTAGATCAATTTTTTATAATGAAATTCCTATAAAGTATTATTAGTCTATTATATTAATCTTTGCAGTGCATGTATATCTAATAAGCCTATTAAATATTTCATTTTTCTGTGTATATTTAATAAGGAGTATGAGTGGGATATTTTATGTTAATTTTGAATTATTGTAAATATATATTTTGAAATAAAATAAAAATATTTAATGTAGCTTGCCCAGGTGAAATAAATTTTTTTTTTTACTTTACATATGTCATTAATCCTTTCAACCCATATAAGACATTAACTTTTACATATTTATATAACCAATAATTTATGCATCTTTTCAAGATCCTTAATTCATACACCCGTCTAAGTTATTGATTAATACTAATAATTACCCATTTATCATAGAAGGTTGGCTACATAGGTAATAGATTACGAATCATGCTTTCAAGTATAAATATTAATAGTTTTTCACCCGAAAATGAAGGATGTTTATTAATAGTATCTTAGTAGGAAAACCAAAGCAAATTATCAAAAAAATTAAAATACTAAAAACTATATTGGGGATAGAAGATAAGAAAAAAAAAAGAAATCTTAAAAGGTACTTACATGGGCGCTTCTTTAGTATGGCCGGTGGCCTTATATCATTTAGGTGGTTAGAGTTTATATAGATTTAGACACCATCGATATCATTAAAGGAGGCGTATCTTTAAAAAAAAAAAAGAAAAAAAGACTCTTATTAATAAGTACGAGGCTTGAGAGTGCCCAATCTCAATGCCACCGAACGTGGAGTGGCCAAATTATATAGCCCTATGCCCGTCAATGGGCTAATGCCCGCTGGCCTCATTTCTAATATATTAAGTTAGGGCGCCCGCCTATCCCTCGACCCTCAATATATATATTTTTTATTTGTTATTATTTTTTATTTTAAGAATAATTTTGATATTTTAATTAAATTTCTCATAATTTGTTAAGATTTTTTTACCAATTAATAATATAAAAATACCCACGTTTCATGTAAAAAGCTCAAATATTAACTCTCAATTTTTCATAAATCTACCGGTTGCTTTGAGGAAAAGCAAAAAACTTTTCATAAATCTATGCATTTAATCTAACCACATAAAAGCTCACCATATAAATGACACTGATTGTGTATATATATATATTTTTCCAAAGCATACTTATTGTGTAAATTGCGTAGGTTGTTTAAAAATTTTGGTTGATTTTCTTGTGTGTAGGGAACGGTTATTTTTGCGTCGAAGGGAACTGCCGTAGCAATATTCGTGCGGCGACGGCAAATGGTAAGGAAGGGTAATTTCGTCCTTAAAATATATGTCTGTCTAGTGTGGACCAAAGGCCAGTGTCCCGTCGCTCTCATTTGCACGGGAACTGGGAACCCGTGAGCCACCACAAGATTCCCCCTCCCCCCAACATCATTAAAACTTTTTAACTTTATCATCTAATAATAGTAAAGTACACGTGGTCTTCATTACCATCTTATCTCCCTTATTAAGAAAATTAGTGGAAATTATTTTAATGAAATAATTCTTTTTGTTTTTTAAAATAATATCTATCACTAAGCCTAGGTTCAATACACAGTGATTGAAGCTAAATTATTAATTGGTTAATCCAATTAATTTAGTTCATTGATAGTTTAAACGAGTATAATGGTCCTCACGATGATTTTAAAAATATTTTATATTTATCTCATAAATAAATTTTAAAAACTTTGTGCATTATTTTGAACTTTGATTACAGGTGTAATTCTAAGAAATAAATATTATGAAAAGACATTGAATTATTTTTATTTTTATATAATTTTGGTATTATTTATTTTATATTTCCTATTTTTTACACCTACTCAAAATTATTGTCATTTTAAAGTCAATACAATGTATGATAACCAAAATAAAACATACATACGCTCTATGGTTTCGAAATATCTTATTAATTATGACATTAATTATATTTAATATATTAAAGAGCTAAAATAACTCACACAATTTATGAAATATATAAAATAACTCGGGCAAAAATATATATTGAATCAAGTATTATTTCCCTTAAACACAATAAAAACTAGCTAGAACACATTCTCATTTTTGTACTCGGTAACAAATAAATATAATATTATCATCGAAGAATCATAACAACAGTTCTAATCTCTGCCAGCATTTTTTCTTAAAAAAAAATCAGATACATTGCAGCCTTTCCCGGTTTTGCCCCTTTCGAAAACCGGTCGCCGTTAAAACACAAATTAACGCCGTCAAAATCTCTCTCTCTCTCTCTGTCTCTCTCCCATTTTCATGCAGATATTGATTACTGTTCACGCCGAAAGCCTTACCACTTCCTCTCTCTCTTCTGACACGCTCTTTCTTCTTCTCTCTTCGGCTATCTCTTCAGCTTCTTTGTACTCTAGACTAGTTGGTGTTGTTGGCCTCCCTTGGCTTGGTTCCTTATCCAAGTTGTTTGATGAACAGAGGTGGCGGAAAGGAATGGTGGTCATTACTGTTGTGTTGGTACTTTGGAGAACAGTGGAGTTTTAGTTTGTTTGTTGTAGCTGGTTAGGTTGATTCTGTGGTCGGGGTGGTCATGGGGAGGGGGGTGTTCTTGGCGGTGGGTGGCGGGAGTGACTTGTTGTTTTCTTCTGCAATGGCCACCCTGGTTGCCGTGTCGGTGGTTTTTACTGTTCTTCCGACCACCGCTTCTTCTTCAGCGGCCGGTGAAGGTCTGTTGTTTTTTTTTTTCTTTCTTTCGATCATTTATTTATGGTGTAACGATGGCGAAGGTTTAGAAGCGGTGGGCATTGTGGCAACGGTGGAGTGGTGGTGGAAAGTGGTGATTTTTATTGTGTTTTTTTTTTTTTTTGAATGTTGGTCTTTTATCGCTCTTTTTTGGTTCGTGGCGGATCGTGTTGTAAGCTTGGGGGGTTTGATTGTGTTGTGTTGTGTTGTGATTGTCTTTGTTTGTGGGAGTGGCAGGGATGGCGCTGATGAGCATCAAGGCGTCGTTCAGGAACGTGGCGAATGTGCTGCAGGGCTGGAACGAGGCGTCCGGGGAGGATGATCACTGTTCCTGGCGGGGTGTCGTTTGCGACAATGTTACCTTCGCCGTCGTCTCCCTGTATGTTGTTCGGACATTGTTTTTGGTGATGGGTGTTGTCTAATTATCTTGTGCGTGTCTGTGTGTTGAAATGTGGACTGTTGCAGCAACTTGTCGAATTTGAACTTGGATGGGGAGATTTCGGCGGCCGTTGGAGATTTGAAGAGCTTGGAATCTCTGTGAGTAGCTGGATCTTGGTCTCCATGTCGTGTGGCCGTGTTCTACTTAAGATGGGGATGCACTAAAATGTTTTTTTTTTTTTTTTTGTGTTGATAGTGATTTGAAGGGAAACCATCTGACCGGACAAATTCCTGATGAAATTGGCTACTGCAGTAATCTGAAATATCTGTAATGTTTCTAGCCACTGCTTTTTCTATTATTATCAAGATCCTTGTAGTTGATTATGATACATGATTCCCATTACTTGTTTTGGCAAAATAGTTGAGGACTTCTGATGTATGCTGTGTAGGGATCTGTCAATGAACTCGCTCTTTGGAGATATTCCCTTCTCTATATCGAAGCTAAAACAGCTCGAGGAACTGTAAGTTGAATACCCTTACTTACTAGGTTGAACGTTAGCTTACAAGTTTCCCTGTTAATTTTTCTGGCCAACTCTTGTGTGATGTTTTTTACTGTAGAATTCTGAAGGGCAATATGTTGACTGGGCCTATTCCTTCGACCCTCTCTCAGATCCCTAACCTGAAAACGCTGTTAGTATTTTTTTGCCCCTGCCAGTGGAAACTTTGCTTTACTGTATGGTTGGGTCTGGTTGCTAAAACTTCTTGCCTGCTGACAATTCCGTTTCTCTTGGTCTGCTACAGTGATCTTGCACAGAATCTGCTCTCTGGTGATATACCTCTACTAATCTATTGGAATGAAGTATTGCAGTACCTGTAAGCATATGAAGCCATGTGCCTAGTTTTTTCATTCTGGTTTCTTCATTTTTACATGTGAACGAATTATGCAAATTTTGTTATCAGTGGACTCAGAGGCAACATGTTGACGGGAACATTGTCTCCAGATATGTGTCAATTAACTGGTCTCTGGTATTTGTAAGTATATTTTATCAAGAGTGTCACTCTCTGAAAGCTGCTTGACGTGGTTTATTTATGTCCTTTGTTTTTCTTTGCTACAGCGATGTTAGGGGTAACAACTTAACGGGTACAATACCTGATAACATCGGAAATTGTACCAGCTTCGAAATATTGTATGTTTCATCTAGCAAATCTTGAGTTTAGAATATTGTTTTGTGCTTTTTGTTTTTGTCTTCTGACATTGATATGCATTATCAGGGATATATCATACAATCAAATCTCGGGGGAAATTCCTTACAATATTGGTTTTCTTCAAGTTGCCACTCTGTAAGTTTATGTTTTTCAGGCTCTGTGCATGTAGTATTTGCCGGTGATTCTTTCTATTAAGTACTTGCTATTTCCTGATGGAAGCTTTAAAGAATTTGACAATGAATGAAATTATTGAGGAGTTTCTGATCATTATTTGATGTGTTTGTTCATAGTCTTCTCTTTTGAATAGAATAACTGATTCTCTTTTATAAGATGTTTTATTCCTTACATGTCTTCCTTACCCTCTTAGTTCGCTTCAAGGGAATAAACTAACTGGGACGATTCCTGACGTGATTGGTTTAATGCAAGCTTTAGCCGTACTGTAAGTTTCTGCAGTTTGCATTTTTTGTGGATAACATTTTTCAGACAACCTTTTAGTTTACATTAATCAGATAACTTTCATTCTACCAACAGTGCTCAACCTTTGGAACATCACATTGTAGAACCTAAAATTAGCATAGTCTGCATTCATTAATTACTATATTTTGTCTCCTTTGCAGTGACCTAAGTGAGAATGAACTGGTTGGATCAATTCCTCCAATACTTGGCAACTTGACCTATACAGGGAAGCTGTGAGTCTTACTTTTTTGTGGAGTACCTTTTCCATCCTCATCAGTTTGCCCATCAATCCTAGGGGTAAATTTGAATGTATTGAAACACTGAATATTTGTCTACGCGCATCAGGTACCTTCACAGTAACAGACTGACAGGACGGATTCCTCCAGAGTTAGGAAATATGTCCAAGCTTAGCTATCTGTGAGTTGTAAATTAAATTGATTTGCAATTTTATGATTGTTATATTTAATTCAATCTCTTACAGACAGCTGAACAACAATGGGTTAATTGGGGGCATACCTCCGGAGCTTGGGAAGTTGAAAGAGTTGTTTGAATTGTAAGACAGCTTAGCTAACCGTCTTTGTTATTTTTCAATTTGTTGGAAGAAAATGATTTTTACATTCATTTTAACAGAAATCTGGCCAGTAACAACCTTGAAGGACCAATTCCTGAGAACATTAGCTTGTGCACGGCTTTGAATCAGTTGTAAGTCTTAGTTACTTGTTATATCTTCCTTTAATCATTAGCAATTACCTTACATTGTTGTCTGTTCTAAAGTTTGTTTTCATTTTTGACCTATGGCTCATATATTATTGCAGTAATGTTCATGGAAATCAACTGAATGGCTCTATACCTTCTGAATTTCGAAAGTTAGGCAGTTTGACTTACCTGTAAGGAACAGTATTTCATGTGTGTTGTTACGCTTCTAGTATAACGTTTCAAATGATAAATTGAATGGTAATTTTACATGGTTGATTTATGTTACGCAGAAATTTCTCCTCAAATAATTTCAGTGGAAGAATTCCTATGGAAATGGGCCATATAATTAACCTTGATACTCTGTACGTGTCTTACGGAAATTGTCTACACTTAATTTGTGTTTAAAAGATTATCTTAGGAGCATCTTAGTTCGCCCCTATTTGTTTTGATAACGTCAGGGATTTATCAGACAACAACTTTTCGGGACAAATTCCAGCGTCAGTTGGCGAGCTTGAGCATCTTCTTGAGCTGTAAACATTTCTCTAGTTGTCGTGACAATTTTGATAGTGGTTCCTTGCATTGTTTTAACTTCTAACTCATTTGTGCTCCATGTGTTTGTATGTTTGTAGAAACGTTAGTAAAAATTCTTTTAGTGGGCAGTTGCCATCTGAACTCGGGAGTTTGATGAGCATTCAAGTCATGTAAGATTTTGAAACTGTTTTAACTGATTTCGTAAATCAATGTATTTCATTTTGCTGATAATGATGGTGTGATACTGGAAGTGTTACTTGCAAGCTGCAACGCAGCTAGTTGTCATTGTGAGTAACGTGTTGATATTTATTTGATAAGTGATTTATCATTCAACCTTATCTCGGGGAAGATACCAGAGGAATTGGGGCAGTTGCAGACACTTGCGACCCTGTAAGTTTGCATAGACATTGTTTCTAGAATCCTTTCGTCTGCTATGCTTAATGATTAACCACTAAGCTTAATTATTCTAGGATTCTGAACAACAATAATTTACGTGGTAATGTCCCACCTCAAATTACCAATTGCTTCAGTCTCTCTACTCTGTGAGTGAATTACCATATCTTGAAATTTTAAGCACTCAGTTGTGCATATCCTAGGCCCCTGATGATTTCACATCTTATATATAAGGAACTTGTCATACAATAACTTGTCTGGAAGCGTTCCTCTCTCTCGAAATTTTTCAAGGTTTCCAATGGAAAGGTAATGAGCTGCTGCTTCTTTTCTATTGCAAAAGAATTCATATTTTCCTCCCCTGTTATTGCTATCCATTGTTACTTTGTCCTTTCTCTTCTCAGCTTTGTTGGAAATCCTTTGTTGTGTGGTAATTGGTCTGGATCATGTGGTATATATTATCACAAACCTAAAGGTAGAAGAATGTAAGACCATTAGAGTTGCTTAATTTGCTTGAGTTTGTGTTCTAACGACTGTTTGGGTTTCATTTTGCAGCCATTATTTCAAAAGTTGCAGTTATTTGCGTAACATTGGGTGCAATCACTCTCTTGGCTACCATACTTGTTACCCTTTACCGAACTAAACAGCCAAGTCGCTTTGAGAAGGGCCCAGTGAAGGCATATGAAGGCATGCTTAGTTGTTTTATTCAAATGAAAGTTCAGTATTTCGAAGTTACTAAATTTTCTGATGGAGTTCTTGTAAAATTTGTAGGTCCACCGAGATTGGTTATTCTTCACATGGATATGGCCATCCACACATACGATGATATTATGAGAATCACTGAAAATTTAAGTAAGAAATACATCATTGGATATGGTGCCTCCAGCATAGTCTACAAGTGTGTGTTGAAGAACTCGAAGCCCATTGCAATCAAGCGTTTGTATGCACAGCATCCTCATAATTTGCGGGAATTTGAAACAGAGTTGGAAACAATTGGAAGCATCAAGCACAGAAACTTGGTCTGTTTACATGGATACTCACTCTCCCCTCATGGGAATCTTCTATTTTATGACTACATGGAAAATGGGTCACTTTATGATCTTTTGCATGGTTTGTATTTTCCTCACCTCAACTTTATTTAGATTTTTGGGTAATTTATACTTTGACTTAAGTAATGTTCTGATAGATCCATCCAAGAAGGTGAAACTTGATTGGGATACAAGGTTGCGGATAGCAGTGGGAGCTGCTCAAGGTTTGGCATATCTTCATCATGACTGTAACCCACGTATTATCCACAGGGATGTAAAATCCTCCAATATTCTTCTGGATGAGAATTTTGAAGCACACCTCTCAGATTTCGGGATTGCTAAATGCATCTCTTCCACCAAAACTCATGCTTCAACGTATGTGATGGGCACAATTGGTTACATTGATCCGGAGTATGCTCGAACATCCAGGCTTAACGAGAAATCCGATGTCTATAGCTTCGGAATTGTACTCCTGGAAATCCTTACTGGAAGAAAAGCTGTTCATAATGAGTTGAACCTGCACCAACTGGTATGTTTGTCTACACTTCTAGACTTGAAACTTTCTTAATGAATACAAGCTACTACTTTGATGGTAATGTTTTCATTGATTTTAGCATAAGCACTGCAGAGCACTTCAATGCGAGAGTTCCATTGAGGAACTTGGGCTTGTTTCACATGTATTTTGCTGTGTTTTGGGTCTGAAAAGAAAAAATTCAATGGTTGTTTATTGTTTTTTTTCTCAAGACACATGCTCATGGTCGTCGTTTTTCCCTGCCTCAGATACTCTCGAAAGCTGATGACAACACAGTGATGGAAGCTGTAGATTCAGAGGTGTCTGTTACCTGTACTGATATGAGCTTAGTGAAGAAGACTTTCCAGCTTGCACTTCTCTGCACCAAGAAGTATCCATCAGGGAGACCCACTATGCATGAAGTTGCCAGAGTGTTGGTTTCTCTACTTCCGCCCCCTCCGGCCAAGCCGTCATCTACAGTACCTCCCAAGCAGGCCAACCATGCCCAGCGCGTGGTTGAAGAGTCCAAACAGAATAAGCAAACAGATAGCAGCGTTTCTGATGCACAGTGGTTTGTAAAATTTGGGGAGGTAATATCAAAGAGTTCCCTCTGAAGATCAAAAGTGTAGAAGACAACTCAAAATTTTGATGCTGGGGTAACCTGCAGGCCTGTCACCAGTATGAAATTTCATCTCATGAAAAGTAGGGTAGGTACTAATCATCATTGATGCTCTTAGTTTCCCGCAAGGCTAATGCTAGAGTAGAGTAAACATGTTACTTTTGTGGCTAAAAAGTTGGTTTAGCTGTAAATTATGATTAAGAGCTCTGATCCTATCACAGTTGAATAATCTTAACTAAAAAATCCGGTATCATATGTGCATCATTTATATATCAAGTTACATAGACGAACTTCTTAGGCTGTCTCCACATTAACAACTCATTTTCAAAAATAATGTTTTTGTTTCCCGTCTCCCAAGCATGAATGTGTTCAGTACTCGGTTTTACTTGAGTGATAATCATTCTGTTCAGATTTCTGAGTTGGAAGCTTAAACTTGTTCAACTGCTTACCCAAGGTGACAAGGTAGAAGGGGAGGATATGCTCTTGTTTGTGCAAACTAAACCAGAATGAGAAATTTGATGGTTATGAGCTTTCCGAGTATAGAACAGAATCTGCTAGTCCAAACCAGCCAAATCAGTGCTTACTTGGTTGATGCCAAACATATTAATCTGATTCGAGCTTAAACAACCATGCCTTACAATTTTCAGAGATTAGTATTTGCTTGCACTTTGTAGGCAATACTCCTTCTGGGTATTTGTTTTTATTTTTTTAACCCGTTACGTATTTGTTTGAACATTGATTTTCAACTTTGCTAGTCAGAAGATTGAACCCTGTAACTATTATCTCCCAAATGTGGGTGTGAGCCATTCCAAGTTGTGTTAACCTACCTTGCCATCTTCTCCATTTCCCACTTGCTATGTCAGGCAGCTTTGAAAAATCAGTTAGCTTGTTAGGATTGAGAACATTATTAATTTTATTTCAAATCTGGGTTTGAGTTTTATTATTAGGAGCCTCGTCGGGAGTTGGGCGTTATGAAACTGATTTTGCTCTTTTAAAGATAAATGGCCAATAAAATCGAGTTAATTGAATTAGTTTTTTCTTCTTTGTTGTCCACCTAGGTTCAAGTAGTTAATTTTGATTAGCAAATTGGAAAAATTAAGTGGGGAACTTCGAATCTCCCAACCTCCTCACTGCCTTCAAAAAAAACGGGGGCATTCATTCATAGCATGCCATAGTTGGAGAAAGCTGGTAAGCGTTTTACAAAGGAAAGAAACTCCTTTCCTGGTCGAGCTACCATTCCTCTGATAGCCACCAACTCAATTATTATTTTCTATATTCAAGAAGAACATGCGTTTTCCTGCCATTCTGACCACACCAGCTTCATGGGCCCGCTGGCAAACCACCTCCAAGAAACTTCTCGAGAGCAAACTCCAACACCTGAGGTTTCTTTTTATTTTATTTCATTTTATTGTTGAAGGTTTAGTACTTGACTATAAAAAAGGATAAGACCATTAAGAGCAATGCATAAAACTGTTAAGTTGCAAGAGATTTCATAAAAAAAGAATAAAACCAGTAGATGAATATTTTCAAAGTACTGTGAAATTCACAAGTACCCATAAAGAAATGGAATTGGGCAGCTACAGAAAGAATGGAAAGAACAAAAAAATGGGTCCTTTTAAGTTTTAAAACCTAGAGATCACTGGTTTTTCTGCATCCTTTCAACTAATCCAATGCCAATCATCAAAATCCAAGAGGAAAAAAAATTTATGGGCGATCATCTGTAACTAATTTGGCATTCCTACGATGAATCTGAATTTGTTCTAATGGATTCAAGAATCTGGACGACCTCCCCCATGCTTGGTCTCTTTGTGGGAACCTCTGAAGTGCAGACAAATCCTAACTTCAAAACTTGGATTAGTTCAATTTCTGCGAACCCCCTTAACCTCCTGTCAAAACAATCCGACGCAGAGCCCTTCTCCAACAAATCCCTGACATGATCACGTAGAATGACCACCTCTCTCGCCGCAGGGCTCTCCACTGGCTTTCTCCCAGTAACCAGCTCCAACAGTATAACTCCATAGCTGTACACATCACATTTGTCTCCATGCCTCAAGCTTAAACCCTGAGAAGCCAACTCCGGAGCAACATACCCAACTGATGTATGAAACTTTGTCAATGCATTATTTCCTAGGATTGGTAACAACTTTCCCAGGCCATAATCAGACACTTTCGGCTCAAACCCATCATCCAGAATAATGTTAGTGGATTTTATGTTCAAATGTAAGACTTGGGGTTTACAATCATGGTGAAGATAAGCAAGAGCTCTAGCTGTACTTACTGCAATTCGGAACCGTCGTGACCAGTGAAGATCACTCTGGCTGCTTCCACTACTGCTTCCAGGATGAGTGTACTCATGCAGATGTTGATATAGGTTTCCATTGGGAACAAACTCGGATAATATCAGCTGCATTGAGGAGGACCAGTAGTAGCCCTGAAAGGCAACCAGATTTGGATGACCAAGATTTCCCAATCGACCAACCTCTTGCTCAAACTCGTCTTGGTTTCTGATCCGACCCAACGTTTCAAGCTTCTTTACAGCAATAGAAACCCCACCTTCAAAGGTGGTCTTGTATACAGTTCCAATAGAACCTCCACCAATCAAACAGTCTTTGTCAAGAAGAGCTTTGGTGCCTGCTTCCCAGTCTTCATACGTAGATGGTAAGGTCTTGCTGAAAAGTACAAGCTTTCCGATAATTACATTCGAATCAGAAGTTGCAGGCGGTGTACTGGCAATGACAACATTATCCTGCCATGGCCTCCCATGACTTCGGATATTCATGATCGTGATAATACAAACACCAGCCACAATGGCAGCCGCTGCAACTATAGCAACAATGACAGAAACACTGAGCTTTCTACCACCTCTTGATTCAGACCCACCTCCAGAGATTGCAGAGCATGGACTATCAAGAGGAGGCCCGCAGAGCCCAGGATTGAAGATGAAGGCAGAGGCACCAAATTGTTGAATGATAGGACTGGTAGGAATTTCTCCTGTCAGGTTATTGGAGGAGAGGTTGAAGTGTGTCAACAAGGTCAAATTACCCAGTGTCAAGGGGATTGATCCTGTCAGATTATTCTCCGAAAGATCAAGGAACCGCATTCTTGACAACTGCCCGAGATTTGCCGGAATCGATCCATTCAATCGATTGCCATGAAGATCTAAAAGTCGCAAGTATGTTGCATTATACAGATTCCCAGGAATCCCTCCCTCAAGCTGGTTACCAGAGGCATCACTGCATCAATCAATGACATGAAACTTCATTTTTATTTTACTGAAGACCAATTCCATATGCGCAATATACAATCTCTAAATATACACATTAACAACCATGGAAGTTTTTTTGCTTAACTTACAATTCAAGAAGAAACTGGCAACTGCTCAGAGCCTCCGGTATCTCCCCGCTGAGACGGAGATTATGCAAATCCAGTATCTGAAGCAGCACAATGCTACCAACATCCGGTGGAATGCTCCCGCCAATCTGATTCTCCCCAAGATTCAAGACCCTCAAGTTCAAGCATTTGCCAATGCTAGCAGGAATCTCCCCACCCACACCATTCCTTGACACATCCAGAATCTCCATACTCTCACTACAGCTCCTAATCTCAGACAATTGCCCAGTAAACCCATTACTGGAAGCGTTCAAAAACGAAAAATTGTTCAAGCTCAACAGATTAAAAGGCACAGACCCACTAAAATAGTTACTAGCCAAATCAAGGAACCTCAAATTCTGGCATCTCCCAAACAAATCCGGCACAATTCCATCGAAAGAGTTACTCCTCAGCGAAATGTAGGACATGGCCGGCGAATCACACAATGCAGACGGGAAACCGCCGGAGAAGTTGTTGGAGGACAGATCAACACCTTCAAGCCGGCCGCAATTACTGACCAAGGAAGGGACTTGCCCAAAAAGATAGTTCTTTGACAACGAAACGTACCGCAATCTGACGCAGTTGTTGAACAGCGCCGGCGGGATGCGGCCGGTGAACCCATTCCCGGACAAATCAAGCAGCCGGAGGTCGGGAAGCCCGCCGAGGAACGCCGGGACCTCGCCGGAGAGCGCATTGCGGCTGACATTGAGCTTCCTCAAGCTCCCAATCCGTTCGTACTCGGGCGGCACCACCCCGGCGAACCGGTTGCCGTACAGCGACAAGATCTGGAGGGACCGCAGGCCGGCCAGCGCCGGCGAGAGCGAGCCAGCGAGGCTGGCGTTGTGCAGCACGATCCTCTCCACGCCGCCGTCGGGGCCGCAGAAGACGCCCGCGAAGCTCCGGCAGGGGTCGCTGGCGGGGGAGGGGTCCCAGGACGACAGTGCGCCGAGCGGGTCGTCGGTGACGCCAGCCTTGAACTCCAAAAGGATCTGCTTTTCTCCGTCCTGGGCGAACGCCGACGAGGCCAGGAGGACGGCGATGGCGACGAGGAAGCGGATCATCCCGTCGCCGTCGCCGGAGAAGAAACATGCATCAACGGCCACCTTCCCGATCAGCACATCGCACAAACAGGTTGTGGGCGAGCGCGAAGACCGCCATGGAATTGGAAGGTAGCCCCCATTGTGATATCGCCGACTAGATCTGTGAGTACGAAGGAGACCACCTTTTTTTTTTGGAGAGCAAGAAGAAGAAGCAGGTGGGTGGATTTAATGACAGCTTTTAATGGCTGCCATGCCTGCTGACCAGATACAAGCAATAAATTAAATGAAAGTGATGCAAATTGCAAAGCTTGCAAACACGACAACAACAATAACGCAAGTGATGTAAATTGTAAAGTTTGCAAACCCAACAACAACAAAAATGGAAGAGATCCTCCTTTCTGTGTATGGTCACTTATATAACTACTATCTGTGTAGGGGAGTGAGTAGCAGCATTCATGCTATTTCTATTATTATCATCCTAAGCGCTCACCACTTCATGCAGCAGTGAAGTGGAGATGGACTGACGGCTGCGTTAGTTAGCTCTGGGATTTTTCGTTTTGCGGGAAGTGATTGTTTGGGAAGGAATCAAATGGGTGTGGAACGGTCGGGTTTTGCAGCTACACCGGGAAACGGATGAATTGGTTGGTAGGGAGGAGGAGTAGGCGGGTGAGTAATTGTGTGAGGTTGGCAAGAATGTCTGCTTCTTTAATGCCATGGCCGGCTCTTAACTTTTTGCAAAGAAATGAATTTGTTGGCATTCATTCATTCGAGTTGGGGAGGAGGTTCCTGGTATTAAAGTTCACAAACCATGGAACATCAGATGGAGTTGGGCATCTCAAAATTGCTTTGGAGTTTTTGGTGGAAGGCATTTGGAAGTGTTTTTTGCTCTCTCTTTTAAGTGGGAAGTGCTAATTTTTTTAGTTTATAGAGGCGGATCATATTCTGCTCTATTTTCTTATAGCGTTTCACTGAAATTCATGCCTTTGATTATGGAGTAGGATCGTATTTTTCTAATGCGAGATCTGTTTTCTAAGCGCTATTTTATTGTTAAGAGTAGTGTACTTCCACTGAGAAACTTGAAAGCTAAGAGCCTGGAGCATTTTGGCTTACATAGATGGACTTGTTCCAATGTACCAGGGCATAATGATCAATGCAAATCTAAGAAAAACTAGACAATCGCATTCATAAAAAAAATATTTTTTGAAATTAATTATTAAAATCGGAAGTAAAGAGAGAATACTGATATGAGAACGTAAATCTAGGAAAAAAATTCTTCCCCTATTATAATTGGATAAAAATTATTTAATATCAACAAACAATCTTTAGATCTTATAGTCTCATTTTCTCAAATTTGTCAAAACTTTTCATCATTTAACTGTCGTTGTAATCTAACAGTAGAGGTATCACCTTGAGCTGATGCTGATGCTGATGCTGATTAGCAGCTCATGTTGGTACAAGAGTATAAGGAGTCCGGTCATCAACTTAAATCTCATAATCTTGTTTTTGGAGAAGAAATTGACAAATCAACAAGTCATTGTGATCACCTCCCTCCCTCTCAGAGTCTAGAAGACACAATAAAAGACCAAATTATTTTCATATAAAAAGTCAGGTGTGTAATTAGGTGCTCGTTTGAAATGTGCAAACAAGGTGGGCCCCCAAGATGTTTGGTGACTTTGGTCCAATTGGCCTTCCCATCTGCTTTATAACTTTTCCAGCTGTAGTCCCACCAATGCACTGACTGTGTTTCTCGCCCATTACAGTCTCCAAAAAAATGGTTACAATCTTTTACGATTTAGGGAGGAAAACTCTCACTGGCTTTGAAGAAAACCAACGACCTAGCGGCCAGACCTCTCGTTACTTTGCATGATTTAATGGTCACACTTTCTTCTTCTGCTTCGGCCTTTATCTCGGTTGGGGCTCCTAATGTGCCACTTTTCGCGATCGGACACAATATCCACAGTTGACAATTGCGAAGCTCAGCCCACACTCACGGTCAACTTGCATGATAAAGGAGGAGGGCGGCGCCTCAAGTCAACATAGCTTTGCCATTCTCTTACACCTAAGCATAGAGACTTGACAGGAAATAAGTCTTCGAATGGCATAACAACCACTCGGCATTTCTTATGAGCACATCCACAGAACACCAATGTTAGTTTTCATTAGTCTAATCCAAGCTTAAAAGGACCGGGGGCAAGGAAAATGACTAATTAATGGTTGAGAATCTTTTCTTACAGGACGAGCTGGTCCACCTTCCTCCTGCGAAGAAGCTGCTGTGGAATACTATTGTGCTTACAAGCTTGCAGAACCATCTCTCCATGTGCTCCTTCGCCAGCTTGCTTCATGGCTTGCATGCTTGCCCACCGTGACAAAATGATATAGCGTTCAGTCCAAGTAAACACTTTACCACAAGGACACAATAATAATATATTTACATGTTAAAGCACTTGAAAATCAGTGCACATCATAGTTTGACTCCACAGGCATATCATTGCGGTGCTTGTAAACGATGTTCAAAGCTCTGAACCGCAAAAGAATGCTCCCCAAAAGTTTGAGAAACTCATGACAACAACAATGACTTTAGTTTTCATAAAATCCATTCATCATGGGGAACACAATACTACCGAAAATAGTGTCTTTATTCCTTACTCCCCCAAGTACAAACCATGACTAGTTTAGCAATTTACTGCGAGTCATCATCCTCAAATTCTGATTGACGTTTTTCTTATTCCTGTATTCAACTCACAATTGGCTTGAAAATAAAAAAGGCCGCTCAGAGCAAAACATCCACCAAAGATACACATATATAGTGGAATCACAAAAGAAGTCAACTCAAAATAAGTTAGGATATTCGCACTTGAAGGTATTTCAGTCAATACAAATAGTCAGTAAGTTAAACCGTAGCATGATGGCAAATTGTGGTTCA
This sequence comes from Piper longum, assembly GCA_032619315.1. Lineage (NCBI taxonomy): Eukaryota > Viridiplantae > Streptophyta > Magnoliopsida > Piperales > Piperaceae > Piper > Piper longum. Next base: position 17,830 of record JAVDBV010001126.1, read on the forward strand.
ATGACAAAATAATATTTAAGACTACAACCTTAGTTTCCTTTCATGCCCCTCACAATTGCTTTAATTTTTGTTTATATACACTTCCATTCTTCCAATTGCTGTCAGTTCATCCCCGATATACAATAGACATCAAATACAATGAGTATAAAAATATTTGAGAAATGTAGAATGACTTGTTGGCAAGCCTGCATTTCAATAAAGAGTTAGGATGCCAGTAAAAGCATTTTGCTGACCTATTGAGGCTCTTCCTCAAGCTGCAGATTTCTGAGTGTTCGTTTTACATAGCCGGTTATCGCAATAGTTGCAGCCAAGGCTGTGCAAAAGCCAATAGTGTTGTAGATGATTTGCCTAACACTAAGGAAACGGTGACCATGTGTTCCATCAGCTAAGCTTTGTATCAATGTTCCACTGTATAACAGAAAAATCTTTTTGTTAAGGCCAAATTATATGTGATTCAGATGCAAAAAGATTTGTTGGCAAGTCTCATTTCAATAAAGAGTTAGGGTGCCAGTAAAAGCATTTTGCTGACCTATTGAAGCACTTCCTCAAGCTGCAGATTTCTGAGTGCTCGTTTCGCATAGACGGTTATTGCAATAGTTGCAGCCAAGGCCGTGCAAAAGCCAACAGTGTTGTAGATGATTTGCTGAACACTAAGGAAACGGTGACCATGTGTTGCATCAGCTAAGCTTCGTATCAATATTCCACTGTATAACAGAAGAATTTTTTTGTTAAGGGCAAATTATAAGTGATTCAGATGTTTTTGCCAGCCACATAATCGGGCAGCCAAACAACTAGCCTAGAATTAAAATATGGTTTATCACAAATTTATTGCCACAATACTTGTTTAACAGCACCAAACTGGATATCCAAACTAATTGCAGTAAATTGGCCTAAAACCATATCTCCATTAATTCTTCTCTCACCCTAGCACTTAATTTTCCAAATAACTATCTACTTACTTGATCCTCGTTCCCCAGTTGCCACAATTTAGAAAATTGGCAGAATACTGAACCCTGTGATGGTAAATGCCATACTTCTGTTGCTCCTGCGCAATTTTATTCATTAATTTTCTGTCACTATCACCATTATCTTCTTCTTCATCTCTTCCTCATTCCATTTATCCAAATACAGATAACACACCTAAAGAGGGTGAGAGAATGAATTACAACATCTAAAATAAACACTGATAACTATGAAGTAAATCTTGATTCCCTCATTGTTCTACTGTCAAATGCCACTTATTCTTGTCAGTTCATCGGATCATTTAATATATGAAGCTGTATAAGCACCCACCAGGGACAGAAGCTAAAAGTCATTAACTTTGTTTTTCTAAAGAAGGACCCTACTTGAGGTCGACTGTTAAAAGGCCTGCTCATCATAATCAACTTGGCCCCATTCTCTCGTATTGTCAACATGCCTAACAGTGATTAGTCATATATTAGTAAATACAATATGTGAGGATTGCAATTTCTGCTTTGTTTTATGACTGCATAACTAGATCTGATATGTGTTGCACACATTAAGAACGCGCGATTGTGCTTAGCTTTATGACTGCCAAACTGGATCTAATATGTGTTTCACACATTAAAAAAACTATTCATATTTTGAACTCCCAATGACATCCATACATCTATTTGGAATTTTTATTTTGATGCAAGGATCTTTCAAGCCTCTTTTATAGAAAACGGTCTATTTTAGTGAGGTATTTACCAGGCTCAAGGATCCAGAATTTTAAAAACAAACAATCTATTCTAACTGCTCAAACAAACAAGGCTGATCACATCAATTATATAATTTGGTGTCCTTAGTAACTCTTTCTCAAAATCAAGTAGAAGACCACACAAGGAAAGAAAGATATACCTCACTGTACAAAGGAAAAAAGTATATACAATTGCTTTCACCAAATTATTGGACATATAAACTAAACAAATGAAATAACCAAACCATTTCTTTAGAGCTTAATCATACGTCACAGTAAAAAAAATTATTCTGCTGCCTAAAAAATACTCACAATTATTTCTTTTCATAAACAATGAGTAAGAAATAATTCAAGCAAAAAGGCAAGAATGCTTAATAAAATTCACTCACAGTAATGCAAACTGGTTACGTAATACTATTTAATCAAGCAATACTCTCAAGCAGTGTTCACGAGGAAAATATAAAAAGGTCTGACTAAAATATAAAAAGAAAATAAATCTAAGCTCAAGTGACAGTTAGAGTTAGGTACCTATATATTGTAATGAAAGTTTCAGGTATTGTCCCAACCAATGAACCGCATATATAAGGACAATAACTGACGTTCGTGGCAACTGCAGAATAATTGAAAATAATGTATGGAAATGGAGAAACCCTAATCAAAGTAACAGCTCGAAATTGATGGAACCAATCACCTTCCCCAGCTAATCTAATTATAGCGGCTTTCTTAGGCCATCTCTCTAGCCATCTCTGAAATTAAAAGCCCACGAAAGTCATGTGACCATTAATACTCTATGAGAGAGGAAAAATTACAAAAGAACAGGCAGACACTAACATGAATTCTGACACGGAAGAGGGAACCAATGAAATATGGCATTGACATTCCTATACTCATCCCTGCCATGATAAGTAGGAATCCGTATCCATAGCCAAAAGTCATTCCAGCTAACCACATTGAAGGAGCGGATGGTAAGAGCAAAGCAGGGAACAGACCAATGGAAGAAAATAGAATAAATCCAAGCATCGGTGTACTAAATGTTGTAGCCTCCCAGTCCAAGATGGGTACCACCACCTGCATATACATGGTAAGCTAATAAGGTACACACACAGTAATAATGATTAAAAATTTATTACAACTTAGAAAATAGAACTGACAAAGAGTTACTTATACATACAAATATATTATACAAATCGTGGCTTTATAAAACTAGCTATAACTCAAGTTGTCAGATCACAAGTTCATAACTCTGAATATAATTCAAGTTTGAAAAATACAGCTGTACTTTAAATCACGGACAAGGACCATGAAAAAGTTACTTCAAAAATATAATTATAACTCTAGTAGAGAAATAGACCCATAGTCAACATCACTGATAAGGTGTACAAGTATACATGACAAAGGTAATTTTTTCTTCTTTTTTGTTTTTTAATAAAGCACCTGGAATTTATTATTGCATTATTTAAATGATGAAGGACAAAAATAAAATATCAATATGATCATCACTAAGCAGTTGATTAATTTTCTTAATCCATTTGTGCTTACCATGAAAGATTAAGCAATGTTTATTCAAAAAAAAGTCATAAAGAAAATACAAAATACAATTGATGCTGTCAAATATTTGGGTCTTTTTTTAAATGTTTATTATGAAGAACCAATACATGCCCCATTTTGTAATAAGTTCATAATTAACAGTTTCGGTCATCATGCTCTATGGCTAGCCCCTAGACAAACGAATTGTATCCAACAAGATTACAAGCCACGACGTCCAAAGCAACCAGAAGAAAGTCTGAAAGCTATCCAACAAAAACAAAATCAAGCACTTCATCCACATTGACATAAAAATGTTTGTTTAAAGCAACCAGGGCCATCCTTCGCTAAAAGTTTATGCCACGATCAATTGTTTTTGTAAAAGCTTGCATTGCCCTTTGTATCATTGAAAAAAATAGCAGATATTCAAGGTGATTGCAGACACCTAGTAGACATTAGTCAATCAAGGTGCAAAAGCTTAAACAGCTATCTTTATTCGTCACCAGCTATTGCTCTCTATACTCATTATCCAAATGCAAATTGCCCTTCTCTTTTTTAATCACCTTATCCCAAAAGCATGAATATATGATCCATGCGACTACCACATCGCGAAGTTTTGATGGTCAGATACCCGTCACGATGCCAATCCCTCTCCTTTATCATATAATACGGATAATTAATCGGAACGTCGAGCAAAACGCGAATTGCAGGCAAAATTTTACAAAGAACCAAACCTTTTCGATGAGGAAGGGACCGCCCCAGAGGACGAAAGCCACGGCCGCGACTGCCGCGAAGAGGCTCAAAAGAACAACCTTCGCCCACCACCAAAAGCGCCCACCGCGGCCGAGCCGCCCGCCGAGACTCGGCTGGCCGGAGACCGGCAGGGCCACGTAATCGCTGTTCCGATCCCCCATGGGCAGCTTGGAGTCGCAACACCCTATCTCCTCTACATCAATCGCATAGGTGATTGCCCGAATTTGCACCGACAAACCACCACCAAAAAAAGAAAAAAAAAAAAAAGAAGAAGAAAATCCCCCCAAAACGAAACCCCAGAAAACCTAATCAAACAACAACAGAAAAAAAAAACATCAACACAAACGTTCCCATTAAATAAACAACCAAAAAAATGAAGGAGACGCCGCAAACAACGCAGAGGATGGGAAAAAGCGTACCGTTAAGATATGATGAAAGGGTGGGGGAGAGACTTCACCAGGTCGGAGCCCCCATTGATAGCAGACGCCGGGCAGCGCGGCGGCCACCGTCCGGCGAAAATGACTTGCTTGGGGGCAAGGCGGGGCGGGGTCCACAGGAAGACGGATGACTCCTATATATATATATATATCCAATTTGCCCCACAAAATATATCAGCCGTCGGATTTCAATGACGGTCTAAATTTTTTATTTTTATTTTCTAAATAAAAATAATTGATCTAGTCCGTCAAATTTTGGATGGCCTAGATCATCGAATAACGAAGCACCGTTGTGTGCGGCGGGGTGGTCACGTCCCTGCCCCACCACCTGCCCC
>JAVDBV010001127.1:0-13990 GCA_032619315.1 Piper longum
AATCGGCCGATTTTTACAACCCGCTTTGAGGTGCTATAGAAGACCTTTCATTGCGCTAAAGGTATATGAATAGACATTGCAAGTGAATTACTCAACGCATGACCTCTGCAACATAGACCTTGAAATCCAATTTGCAAAATGAATCATCAACCAGTGATGTGTAGGAATTGTAGTGGAGATCACTAGAAAGTACTCCGAATCTACTATGCGCTTCAATTGCGGTCGAACGAGCCATCTAATGAATGATTTCAAATATCTAGCACAAATCCAATAACTAAAGAGGCCTATTGCACCAGAGCTCTCATCAATTTTTTTTGTCAGAAAGGTAAAACTATTTGTTGCCGATGCAGATGTGGGCGCCGTTACATGAACATAAAGAGAGGTAACGAGATTATACATCTACGGGTACCATCCGTAAATTGGCCTTCCACTGGGCGTAATTGGTACTTATATACGTAGATAGGTCTTCCTACTAAACTATCGGTATACTAGATAGGTCTTTCCTACTCTGCTTATGATATATTGCTTGTTATTCCAATGGAGTTTAGATAAAAATATAACTTGGTTTTTCCATTGGAGAAGCCAATTTACGGATACTATTTTATGCAACATCAGGTGAAAGAAGCGCTAGCACTGACAATAAATTTAAGCCAAGCCCATCTCTCTCCACCTACAACCTAAATTACTAATTGCTCAAGTCCAAGCCCAGGCTCCTCCCCGTCTTCGACATGCATTAATCTGACAAAAAATTAAGTATGTAAAGCAGATTCTCCTTGTGCGAAAGGCTGCATAGCCTATCATCTCCATGTGGCAAATATTGTACTTCCGCTGTTCCGTTAGACCATATTTCACAAGTTTAAGAGAAACAGAGATGAGAAGACATTATTATATGTAAAATGCTCAACAAAGTCTGCAAGTTGAAGTTGGTATCTATACGCAGAAATATGGAAGAAACTGTCGGAAATCTAAGGGCTAAAAATCAAAAGGTATGTGGGATTGTTGTAGATTGTCCAGTTTTGTGTTAGATAGTTGACTACAATAGGACGTTAGATCATAAATAACAAAATATAATAATTTTGAGAACGAAATTTAAAATGAATAGATTGTGAGATCTTTTAAGTTAGTCTCACAGTTAATATTTACTAAAGTAAAATTATATTTATAAGTAAAAATTAATTACATATCTTTAATTTAATTAATTATTCTTAATAGATAATTTAAGCTCATTAATTAGTACTTTATGATGGGTCATTATAATATTAATTGGATGAAGAGGGTAATTTTACTTTTGATTAAATAAAAATGTGATTTGATGGAAAGCTATAAATGCTGCTATCTTTAGGTCACTTATAGGTGGTACTAAGCTTAATCATATATATATATATATATATAGAGAGAGAGAGAGAGAGAGAGGAAATAATGTTGTTGTGTTATGTCCAACTGTTAGATTTAATCCAATGGTTGGAAATAAATTTCCTTTTATATAATCCGATAACTTATTTTTTTTACTACATTCATGATATTATCATCATATACTTGAGTACATAAGACCCTCATGACTCATACGTATGGTTGAGCCGATAAATTTTGATTATAAAACCTTGGCTTAAGTCATAAATACAATAGAAGAAAATGAATTATCATAATATATAAGAGTGCTTCAATTTATTTTTTTAGATTTATAATGAATCGTAAAATTAATTTTATTTCGTTAACCGCATTAGGACGCGCTATTATTATTTTTGGTGGGTTAATAGGTCTAAAATGGGTCATTTTATTTTATTGGGCATATTTTATTTTTGTTTATTTTATCATAATTATTTTACATATATTTTTTTAAATTTATTTCGTAATATTGACTATAGTTAGGAATGAATCAAATTTTAATTCAGAATTAGTTTGTTGTATGGTTATGATCTTAGCCACTTTCATCTTCACATATGTATATACAAAAGTAGTTTGTTTGGGCCTTCATAATATAAACACATTATGATAAAAGCTTGATAATATAAAATTGTTGGCATTTTGGACACCTGCACACATTCATAACTTCATACCTATGAATTCAAGGTAAAATTCTTTATCGTTTGGTATAAGACTAAGAAATTATGCCCTAAGCAATCCACGGCCTAAACAATTTGAAATTGAGCCATTGCTTCCTAATTAGACCCACACATATGCATTTAGAGATACATACCTGTTAGAAAAGCTTGATCTCAGGGCCATAAGTAAGCTCACAAACACATACAATCCCGCACTCGGATTTAATGATGCATCTACTTGTAACAACATAACAAGGCACACACATCAAACCAGTAACAACATAATGCACACTCACTATACCGCAAATAGCAAAACAATGCACATATATCAAGTCCGTAATAAAACAATGCACATGCAACAAGCAATCAAATTCCAATTTTATTCAGAATAACAATTACATCAACAAGGACTAATCTCATATTTTGAACATAATTACAAACAAGATATATAATAAAATATTTTGTAAATGGATCTGCTAAGTTATCCTTTGTTGACACCCTTTCAATTGAAACTTCATGTTTTTTCAACATATCTCTAGCGCAGTGATATTTCTCTTCATTTGTTTGGCCTTTGAGTGACACTTTGAATCTTTTATTATAGCAATTGCCGATGTATTATTACACATTATAACAACAGACTTCTCAATGCAAGGAACCATCAATGAATTCTATATGAGTTTTCTGAGATAAAGAGCCTTCTTGGTTGTAAAATTAAGAGCAATACACTTACCCTCCATAGTGGAGTGAACAATACATTCATGTATCTTGTTTTTCCATGAAATTGTTCCACTTCCAAACATAAAATTGAAACCAAAAGTGGATATTTTAGTTTCCACACAACCCTAATTATTAGAATCAGAGTAACTTATTAACTCCAAATCATAAGCTTAGTGAGACAAACAAAAGGATTTAGTCCTCTTTAAATATCACATAACTTGTTTAAGAGCTTCCCAAAATTTGTGAGCTCATAACTTGTTTAAAGTAGCTCACAAAATCCACTAACAACATCTCCCGGATTTTGCTCTAGCTTTCATGTCATTTTCCTATAAAGCATCTCAACTACTTATTTTAAATATTGGACATGGATCAAATCATCTAAATTCATATCCGACCTAAATGTTTTCCAATATATTATATATTTGAAAAGTAAAAATCCAAATCAAATCTGAGGATGTTTCTAATTATATATTAAAAAAGCAGATTATTGCATATAAACGAGTGAGATCATCATCGGACTTAAAGGAGAGCATTATCAATAGCGACATCACTCACAAACGATCACTTGTCTGTGCACTCATTACACAACAAGTTATGGCCATCAGATTGCAATGAATAGGGGTTTTGGGGGTGCAACTGATACAATATTGCTCCCAATGCCCAGCTAACACAAAACCAGATTACTAGAAACAATTCTCAAGGAAAGGAATCAGGTGAACTTGATTTGCTGAAGCTGCAGTCGAATATTTTGGCAAGAGGGAAGTATTAACATCTTTGTTTGCTTGAAGGAGTGACGGCTTTATGGTTGGGGTTAGTGAAATTGTAAATTTATACTGTTAAAATAGATCGTGAATAGTATTCAACGTAAATATATGTAAATGAGATTACACATATTAATGTAAATTTCTTATATCTTCTATTTTTTAGGCACATAAGCGTGTAAATCAGCAGGTGAGATGTATGAAATATGATTAACTAGCTTTCAATGTTTTTTTGATAGACTCGTGAAAAATTGTGTAAGTAAAAATTCACACTTAAAAATTTGATCTCACTGACTTATTAATATAGATTTACAGCCTAAATTCACGGGTGTAAATAAAATTGTTAATTTCACTAACTATCGTTGGTCTATATTCTCCATGTTGAATGAGATGGGGTTACAAGTTGTGACCACTTACATGAATCGAATCCCAGATTACACTTTGTAAGCAGTGCTTCCTCATCTCCTGTTTGCTTTTTGATCCCCTTTGCAAAGTCTCGTCACATTTTAGTCACTAGGCAATGTCGATGCCGCTGCCTTGTCTTTTTGAAATGCATGTTTTTATGATGGACATGATCGGAATTTGTTATGTAGTATGTACTAAATAATTTCCCAGTACGTAACAATGAGCTTTTGATGTTCAATTGGGCATCTTTACTAAGATTAATCAATATGTATGCACTTATCAGTGGCAGACATATGAAAGCAAGAAGTTACAAGCTTGGATTCCTATCCGACAGCAGCATGAGCTAGGGATGCTCCGAGAATAAAGCCGCCTCTTCCTGGGTTCTTTAGTGCGTACTCTTTTTTGTACAGAACGATTATCGAAGCCATATATAAGCCAATATCCGGTGCATACTAAGTGAGGATCTTTAGTTAATTTATTTCACTACATACCTTGAGTACAGTAACCAGTACCATTTTTTATGGATAGATGACATGGAAAAAAGAGTTCAAACTCTTGGCGGAGGGACCAAATTACCAAGTTGTGAGAAAACGAGCATGTTTGGTCCAAGACGAGGTCGACTAATTACATGACGACTTCAACGTTTGCATGTTCTATGTCTGATTTTATACGTAATTTTTCGGCGTTAATTTGAGTGTTATACTACTACACTAACTAATGTTTGCTGAATTAAATGTTTTGTGGGCTGTATCGGTCGTCTATTATGAAATAGTTCCTTAGTTTTTAATATTCTTTTGTTACCTTGGCCGAGATAAAATTTTCTTTTTTTTTAGTACTAGAATAACACGCGTAAATGCACATAACTGATTTTGGTGATCAAAATTATATCAGATGCAACAACCTCATAACATGTAAATATGTAAATCATATATATATATATATATATATATATATGAAATCGACCAATTGTTCATGAAATTGAAAAGCAATATAAAGGTGGGACCAATGACTTGAGTAGGATCTAGCTGCTACCATAACTTCCAAACTTATTTTTCAATTGTTTGCATCGAAGATAAACATTGACTTTGGTGGAAGCATCAATAATCAAATTTTTATGTCACATCTAGCAAAGCAATAATGATGATATTATATAAGTCTAGACAGCATAACATGTAACTATCATCAAAGCAAAAAAAAAAAAAAAAATTCAACAACCATGGTTATCTCATTAAAGAATGACATCGAATCAAGTCTTTTCGCGTAATCTTAGTTTCTTACTTTCATGGATGCATATTTATATCGCCTGGTCCAATGCCCCTCAATAAATATATAACAAAGTACGTAACTTTGCTTATAGTTAGTAAATTACTCAAATATTCATTCATTGGTTGATGGTCAATATGTTGATCAATATCAAAACAAAGATAATAACTTAGAACGATCATATACAGAGTCGTGAGACTAAATTGATAAGAATTTGTGTCATGCCAAACTATTTTCCCCCCGAGATAACCTTTCCATGTTATAAATGCAGTAGTAGCCTATGTATGAAATGATTCAATGTGCTTACATACCTGCAAAATTCGGCTTATCAAGTCCAGGTACACAAAAGGATAGAGTGGATGACTCAACAAGATAAAGGATGAACCTATCACACATTATCCTGCTATAAAATATCAGATATAGTGCTTTCACTGTTCTCTATGAGCTGGGCTAAGGGGAAAATATTGTCTGACTCCTTATTCCCTAATACATCTTAATCTTTACCGTCCGAGGACATCAATGCATTTCCCAAAAACTTGACATTAAAGTTTTTCAGGAGAGGAAAGTATGTAAATTATAAGTTAAGTGTCTTTGTCTCTTTTACAACTTACCTGTTGGGTTAATCTTGCGTTAGGGTAACTGGTGACTTATATATAAATTAATAGAAAAATTTTATTCTCAAAACTAAAAGACATATGGAGCTTATTTTAAATCTTTTTTGAGACCCGAAAGGACCAACAATAGTATCAAAACTGTGGATTTTAGTGTTATCCTAGTTTGCTTTATGGTACATTAGCTAGTCCAAATTTTACTTCAAGATAAGTCAGATGGTGAGTTAGTTAGTCCTCATTGTGATGCGTATATAAGGTGGAGATAATTTAGGTCGTGAGGGGTCTAATGATAAGAATGGATTAGACTAAATTATAGCCTCTTGAAACTTTACTGTAAAATATGAACCTAATATATGTGAAGAAAAGATGATTTGTATAATCTGATATATGAGGGGGAGAATTGCTGAATTAATCTTACCTCAGTTATGTACCTCATCTCTCTAATTATTGTGACTTGTACTTTTATAATTATAGTGGATCGGTGGGGGTAGACTAATAACTTTGTAGTTTTTTTTCTTCATTTTGAGGAAGACTTCTGCGTTAAAAATTATATCTTATTATGTTGCTTTTATTTTAACATTTTGTGACAATCATCTTCTTATACTAATGGGTGATATTGAAATTAGGTTTAAGAATTCCCCAATACTACCGTATTGTGCAACTCAATTATATATTTTTTATTTAGCATGCAAAAACATAACCACCAACAATAACTTAATCAAGAATATGAATAGATATATAAAATAAATAAAGAAAACACTTCTCGAAGAAAAATACTCAGGTTAAATGTGCATGGATTGCACTCTTGGACACATGTATGATCTGTTCTTCACCAAAACCAGAACATCATTTTTACAAAAACAAAAATAGCAATCGCACTCTCCAATCTCCATTTATCTGATTACATAACATGAACAACCATAAATATATATGTAGAAGATGAGATGAAACTGCAAAATTATCAAGTTGATGATGACGGAGGTGGTGGTGAGGTAGCTAGCTTAGCTAGTCTTGGAAGCCGATCTTCTCCCAGATGGCGTCCCTCACCCTCCACAACTCCCTCCCCTTGAGAGTCCCACCCACCCCTTCTTCCACCGAGCAGCTCACCGTGCCCCGCCGCTGCCGCCGCCTAGCGGCCTGCCTCGCCAAGTACTCATGCGGCGGCTCCCAAGACCGCTTCTCCCCCAGGTCCACCACCACCTCCTCCTCCCCCTCGCTATCACACACCTCTTCGTCCACCGCAGCCATCCTCGACCAGTCTGGTATGTTCACCGGCACCGCCGCTGACGACCTCCTCGGCGCCCTCACACTCGGCCTCTTTATAACCTCCGCCTTCCCCGAAGCCGCCGACGACGGAGAAGGCGGCCTCCATAGTTCCGACTCGTCGAACTCGAATATGTCGGCCGTGAGGGCTGTGGTGGCCGGAGAGACGCCGGAGAAGGGGAGGAAGCGGGAGGTGGACATTTTGGAGCTATAAATCCGATCATGCAAAGTTCAAAGAGATGATTGATTTGGTTTAGTTGGTAGAATATATTTATCGAGTGGGGTTGAAGAAGGGGATAGGCATATATGAAATTACTGAATTATCCCTGGCTCGGTTGAACGCTTCTTAATTATTTATTATTTATTATTTATTCTTTTTGTCAAATTTTAAAATCCACAAAAAATATTAATGACAAAATTTTACAGGCCGGATATCCTCCTTAATGACATTCTCCTCTATTATCCAACTTTAAAATCAATGAGTGCAAACACTAGCATTGACGAAGTTGTGTGAATGATTTGATGCATATAAATATGTTTAGTATTGACTCAATTTAATTTAAGTCTAATCCACTGATCCTTTATGTTTTCGAGTTGAAAATTTTATAAAAAAAATGATAATATAGATATTTATGTATGTATGATATATAATTATTATATGAAATAAAAATATTGAATGGCTACATATATGCATTACATAAAAGCTATAATTTATGGTCATTATAGATATATAAAAACAGACCATAAAGACTGTAACTTCTTTAAATCGATATATAAAAACAAACAAAGCCAAATTATTGTTAAGCCCAACTTCCGCTCGCTTAATAAATAAATATACTCCATTGGCTCGAGTGCTTGGATTTGCCAAGCCAATTTTAATTAAAAATATGGCCGTCTGGATAAGACGCTGGAACCGAAATGTTATAATAACAGGGTAGTGATATCTGCGAGGGTAACGTGGCGAATTGTGATTGACGGCAATGGATTATTCTACGGAGCGCCGATCTGCTGGCCACGTTCTCGCCTCCGCATGAAAAGGGTGCAGATATATGGACGAGCTACTCGTCCTGCGCAGTTAAGGGATTAAAAAATAAAACAAATCTTGTTCACAATAGAATTCACAGTAAATTTTACTTATAATAGAAAATAATTAAATGATTTAAAAAATCTTATTTATAATAGAATAATAATATCTATTAAAAGTAAAAAATATATAAAAGATAATATTGTAAAATAATTATAAGACAACACCATATTAAAAATCCTTTGTTTTATATATTAGTATTATCACAATAGCCTGCACCTTGTGCGAACTTCATATATAATTTATTTTGACTTTATTCTGTTAATTTAAAAGAATTAAATAATTTATAAAATTTATGATATCTAAATGCAAAAATATTGATTTCTATTAATTAGTAATTTATCTTTGGATGTGTTAAGATGTAAGTGACATTTACCAAATATATTTTTATTAAAATTTTATTATATTATTTATTTATTTTCATTACAACCAATTTGATTGTAATGGATATATTATTTTTTTTATAAAAATTTAAAAATGTATATGTAACAACCTAGAACAAAGTTTAGATAAAATAAAGATTAAATAAATAATATTTTAATAAAAAAACAAAATTAGATGAAATTACCATAGGAAGATCTTAAAAACATACTTCATAAAATCTCAGTTAATTAAAAAAACTTTGTTAAGCAATATAACTCTATAGGAGATAACTCATGTAGAATTAATATTTTTTTTTAACACATCATGAAATTGATGATTGATTATTATTTAAAATGGATGTTAAACAAATGAAAGAACTCAAACAGTGTCTTTTTTTGTATAAATACATGAAAAATAACAAACTAATAAGCCGGCCTAATTTTAAAATCGACATGCATGATGCTCAATATATAAAGTTTAAAATATATTATTATCTTATTGTGTTAGAGTTAAAATAAGGGGGTAGTTATTTTGGCTCTATTTATGAAATTTAAATATGATAACTCATGGTAAAAATATTAAGAATATGTAAGTGTGATTTCACTAAGTATATTTTCATAAATTTCATTACAATCATTTTTTTACTTCACGTCTAATTTATTTTGACTCAATTTGGTTATTTGTTCTTTTTAAACTAATTTTACATGCTTTGAAGGAATAAAGCACATAACGTCAATGCAAAATATAATGTAGATGAGGAAAAAAAACATGTACAATATAATATCTTCCCTATACAAATAAATTTAAGTCAACAATAAAGAAAAAATAGTATTATTTTAATGTATTATAGTGAAAATAAGAGTAATTCATAATTATAATTAAATTATGAATCTTATAAATCTATTCTCATTTGCTATAAAAATCTAACGGTCATTATAAAAAATATAATTCATGGTTATTTTTATTATATTATAATTTATTTGAATCTTATAGATATAATCCCACTTGTTTTGATGGAGATTGGAGCAGAAAAGATGGGAAAAGTGTGAGAAAATAAAAAGATAGGAAGAAAGTATGAGAAAATGAAGAAAAATTAATTTAATGAAGGAAAATCTACAAGTTGTTAATTAAGGAGAAACAAGCCTTAGTTAATTTGAAAAATATAAAGCATTAGTAAATGAAAAAAGGTCGAATCTATGAAAATCAGGACATTGTGACCTATTTCAGAAAATAATACAAAAGTGAGGTAAAATTTATAGTTTATAATTATAATTAAATTAAAAATATTATAGATTTAATCTCAATCATTATAATAATCCAATGATTATGATATAAAATATAATATATACTTATAATTAAATTAAAAATCTTATAAATTTAATACTGTTATAATAATTTGACTGCCAAGATTACATTCCCTCTAAAATTCTTTAAATTCAAGAACAAATGTCTAAAATTTGTGGACTAGACAAATAAAAGAAAACCACCATTCTTTATATTATTAGATAGATAGATAGATAATTGTTAACCAGTACGATGCACGGTCGAATGATTTCAAACAATCCTAATTATAATAAAAATCAAAATATAATTTTATTATAATAGAAAAGTATTAAAGGATTTAAAACAAATCCTACTTATAATAGAATAATAATAATATATATTAAAAGTAATAAGAAATAAAGGGTAATATTGTAAAATAATAGTCTAATTGAATTTGTATATTCTTAGTACCTATTTTTAGTATAAATTTATACACAAAATTAATTTTAGGAAATGAAATATCTTATTTTTTAAAAGTTGTTTACTACCGTCAAATCTAACCATCTATTTTGATCATATAAATATATTTTTTTGAGAGTTGTAATTTAAAAGCTATAGCCAACCCAAAAGTCTATACGGCACAAAAGTATGATGCTAATTTTCTCGTTTTAATTTACATATGATGACGGAATACATGAAAATTTATTGTCCTATATATACTTTTTATTATTTAAATTATTTTTGTTCTAAAAAATCTATTAAAATTTGTTCAATCTAATTTTTATACAAAATTTCAAACTTTTGAGGTTGAGAAGACCCAAAAAAACTTTATTTTTTTATTTATCTGAGTTTAAGTCGCACATTGCTCATTTCATGCCGTACATCACCTTAAATTAAAGGACAAAAAATCAGATTCATGCCTTTTAAACAAAAAAGAACTAACCTGGTTGAAATTTCAGATGGATAGATGTTTTCTCTGTCACTTAGCACATAAATATAGGAAAGATGATCTGTTATAAAGTTTTAAAATCAATATTGACTGTAAGATCTAATGATTAATTAGAAAATTTTGAATAAGGATATTTACTTATTCTTGAAATAATAAAACTGTCAATAAAATATTTAATATATGAGTGATGTTGAAATGTCCCTCCTCCGTAAATATATAAAATTATAATTTTATTTTGGATAAAAATTTAAATTTATAGATTTTATTTGTTGAAAGGAATAAAAGTAATGTACGACGATTTTCTTCTTTGATTTTTGAGTTATCTGATTTTGGAGAAAAACTAGAGAGAAAAAAAATGTGTGGATTAAAGAAAGGTAAATATTTTGTTGAGATTCGCTTACAATCATCAATAGTAACTTCACTAAATTCTTATATTAATCTATAATTCTTTATTTTCTTTCTCATCTAATATTAATTTTGTAAAAAATACAGTAGATTGGTATCGGGGAGTTTATGAATCTGTTCTGTATCAAACTTGTGATATAGTGATTTAATCTAACCGTTTGCCCTTAGTTTTTTTCTTAAATTTAAGGTTTTTCACGTAAGATTAATTTATCTGATTTCATTATTTGTTTGAGACTTCTCATCTTTATGTGTTGAAATAGAAGATTTATATTTAGTTTATTCTGGTTAATCTCAACAAGTAAATTGTTAAAACTTTACAGCCATAATCACAGTAAGATCTTTCACCAGGTTACTACTTTAAATATAGATAGATGTAGTAGTTAATGTAAATTTTTACAACGTGCTAAAGAATGCTGATTTTACTGTAGTAATGTCAATGGATAGACTTCGTACCTTCGACTATATACCGAAACTCCTTCGCGAAAAAAAAAAAGTGGACTTTATACAGGCCCATTACTGGTATCATTGAAGCCCAATATCATGACAACAAAACGTTGATTGTTGCTGTGAATAGAACACTATCCAAGATTACCGTGCAATGCACAGGCGTTATATAGGTTGATTTATATAAAAATGTGAAGAAAAACTTATCATTATGGGTTCTGTTATATATATATTATCATAATATGTTTTGTTATATTTTGAAGTAATTTGTTGATTAAAAAGCTACAATCTAGAAAATGTTTCTTCTTATATAATCTGAATATTTTCTGTTATTTTTTTTAAATTTGTTGTTATTTTTACAGATTTGCTGTCATTTTTTGAGAAAATTTTTTGGTTTAAGAGCTATAATTCAGGTCATGGTAGAAAGCATCTCTATTTATATAATCAGAATATTTTATGTTATCTTTTTAGATTTATTGTTGTTTTTTGAGAGTTGTTGGTTTTTGTTATTTTAATGAAAGGGGCACCGATGCGCAATTTTGCTCAATGCAGGGAGGCATGGCGGTAGGGAAGGAGAGCATGGGTGGAAGAACCGAATGGCCGCAGGGGGGTGAGTGGCATGGAACTGTCTTGTGTTATCTAGTCCGTGTGGGCTTCTACCAGAATTTTGACCATGGACGATTAATATGGGGAAGAGGCATATGAACGTGAATAGAACTAGGGAAATGACTCGCTATGTTGTAATGCAAGCAAGAAGGGGTTTAGCAGAGAGTGTGACGCATTGTTTGATTTGCTTGGATGGGGTTTTACAGGGATGGGTGTTGCGTTAGGCGGACTTCTCATGGCATGGAGTGGCGAGGAATAGTTTGGGAAGAAGAACGATGACTAGGTCTCGATCCATTTGCCTTCCATGGAGACGATGATGACTCGTGCTTCAATTGCCGAGCTTGTGCTCCAATCATGAATCCGGGTTTCTATTGAAACTCAGTTTGTATTGTTCATTTGTCTCTTGAAGGCTTATTAATATATCGTCTCAACTCTGTTTGTCCAACTTTAATCAGATGTAGTAAGTACAACCTAGTCGGATATAAGTTTGTATATATACAAGAGATGAGTAAAGTTGTCAGCATGGTATTGAACTTTTGATCTCATATGTTTCATTCTCACCATGATGCGCTCTGAAAATCAGCCACATCAAATGCCATTTTATATTATAGAAAGAAGCTCGTGAGTAGGCGAATGTGCAGTGACCATGTTATTTTTCCCAAAGCCATTCTGCACTGGTCATTTGGTCAGTTTGATTAAAACTAAATTGATCGATTTGGTTAAAACCAAACCATGCTATTTACTCAATTAATTGAATTAAGGTAATTTGATTAACTAAATAAAAATTAAACTACAATTACTTACCAAACTGACCAAACCCAACCCAACTGAACTAATTCGGTTTGATTTGGTTTCAACCGAACTCGACAAAACTAACTAAATTGATAAATAGTACTTGATATCATTAAGTATTCATTCTTAAATATTTATTATAATTATTCTTCAATTTTATATAAGAATTAAAATTATTAGCGCACATTTAGAGGTTAATCATGAAAAATTTAATAAATAATATTCTAATTTGAGGCATTGTATAATATATACACAATGTATGATATATAAAATTTCCTTCTCTTGCATATATATATATATATATATATATATATCATTTTCAATAAATTGAACCAAAAGAACGATCTTATAAATCTTTATTATGTACATAAGGAATAGAAATACATAAAGATACACGCACAATGAAAAAAAAGTGGAGAATTAATCCAAATAATTATTTATTTATTTGGTTTAATTAATTTTGATAAAAAACCAATCAAGTTAACCAAACTTAAGTTTGGTTAATTTTTTTTGTTTCAATCGAACTACAATTAAATTGGACTAATACTAATCCAAACTACCAAAATGAGTTTAATTTAGCTGGTTCGTTGTTTAAACCATGCTTACCACTCTACACTCCACTAGCATACGTTTGCTTTACCTCATATCTTGTTTAGTTTATATCCCCACAACATTTTCAAATCTCGTTCATATTAGAATTCATACCGCAATCCCCTCCAAAACAATGTCATAATCTTGCTCAAATTTAAGACTCCGAGAAGGTATGGCAATTGAGGTGCCTCTTCCACCCACGCTTGCGATTATCTTCTACTCTACTCATGTCTCATTGTCTCTCCTTTATTTAAGTGACAAGAAGAGTGCAGTTTGTCCTCAAGAATGTTGCTTCTTCAATGAATGGCTGGGACCCAGGAGAGGTGAAGGTAGGGAATGATTAGCTGGGCTTGTTATGGGCTTCAACAACACCACAAGCCCATTTCATGGCCATATATATATATATATATATGGCCATGAAATGGGCTTGT
>JAVDBV010001128.1:0-17589 GCA_032619315.1 Piper longum
ACACACACATATATATATAATTTAAATTTTTTATTTTATTATAAACTTACTTTATAGCAATTTTTAATTATAATAAAATTTCTCTTGTTTTTTGGTAATTAGATTTAATTCTTCGACCAACAATATTTAAAAGTAACCTTTATTTTTTTGATAAAAAACTCTTTATAGAATTGAGTTAATTAGAGGCACTTTGTCCATAACCAAAACTTTTCCTTTTTTTTTTGACAAAAATTGAAAAATATTTGTGATACAAAATCATGGAGTCAAATTACCCTATGTTCTTAGGTGATTTTGTGAATTTTAAAAAAATAATAATCTATACTAAAATATAAAATTGAAGACTTTTAATATACTATTGCCACATATCTTTAAATAATTTACAATATTTCCATTTATTTTCTAGTCCTGCTCTCTCTGAAATTAAATTTGGACAAAAACAAGCCAACGATGTAATAAGAAGAAAAAATTTAAGAAAATATTGATGGCTTATTACAATCTTTGTGATCTTGAAAGGGGGAGGTATTATGATGAGTAATTACTTCCGAAGAAGAATTTAGGCAATATGATTTTTAGTTTTTTTTCGTGTTTCACATAAAATCTAGTCGATGTTTGATTTGTAATTTTAAAATAAAGAATGATGTTATGTATAACACAATATGTCATAACACAATATGTCATCATTGTCATTAATAAGTTAGTAATTATAATTTCATCAATGTAATAATCAAACATCGATAAAAATAATAAGTTAATTTAAAATAATTTATTTAAAAAAACATCGTCTTAATTTTATTTAAAACGAAGGATGGAGAGCTTGATTATTAGGGTGAATGTATATCTCAACTCAAGTTATAATTTAATGCAATTTTTTCATTGTTACAACATGTTCGTTGTCAAAATAACAACTTTAATCAAACCTCATTTTTTTTTTTGTTCACATCCATTAAGTCATGTTTCATTTGAAGACTCGGCCAGCATAATCCCGATCACATTTACTTCAACTATTTTTAAGGTATATGAATATTTTGTTATAATCTTCTAAAAGCCTTTGACTTTGACCTGTAAATGAACTAGTTTATAAACTTCTAAAATATCTTTTAGACTGTGACCAATGCCCCAATTAGTCTTATAAATGTGATTGAACAAAGATACAAAAAGTTTTTATTTCATTGCTAAATTAATAGAAGCATAATACAACTATTTATGTTATCACCTATAGAATTATGCGGAATGAAGATGGTTCAAGATAAGTATGTTCATATTTGTAGCTTTTGCATGGTACAGATAAACGTGATTGATCATGTAAAAGAATGTCATGGCAGAATTGATTGGATGAAAGATAGCCATTATAATGTTTGATACAATAACATCAAATGTTTCTCGCACTTAAAAAACATTTGAATTCAGAGGACATATATGTCGACACATATTTGTTGTCTTCCAAAATGAAAGCATGAGAAAAACTTCGACTAAACACATTTATAAGTGGGATGAAGGACTTTCTGAAAATTCAATTAAAACTCGTCATAACAATGATCTTTATTCTCTCTACAAGAAGGCTTTATTGGAGAACATGCCACAAGATATTAGCAATTTGAAAAAATAATTTCATGGAATACATAGGGAAGGCAAAACATGCTCTGGAACTTCTCAATCTAATGGAGTAGACAAAACATTTTTTTTCTTCCTGGTGTGTCAAGATGATAATCGAGGAGATAGTGCTTCATCACCGACCATTAAGGAATTTTTTTTAAAAAAAACAGGGAGAGACAGGTAGACAAAGATTTAAAGGATGCTTAAAGAAAGGTAAGAAAAGAAGAGCACGGGAAAAAAGATCAATGTCAAACAAAACACCTGCATATGGACAAACATGACCATCAACGACCTAGAAATTTATTATATTTCTTACATTAAAATTCATTTATTATATTTCTTACATTAAAATTAATTTTTGTGTAGAGGCTTGTATGTTACCAAAGTTCAACGATGATGCATGCCCAGGAATAACCAAAAGAGGGGTTGGGTTAGCAATACAACCGACTAAAATATTCAGTTTCGTTTGGCTCAATAACCAAATAATCAAAATTTAATAATAATTTATGAAAAATAGATTTATTTAATTATTTAATTATTTAATCAAGATTATGCCACTACTTTAATAAAGATAATCATTTAATAAGTAATTTAATATATATATATATCATATTAAAAAATAGAAAATTATTATAAAACTATTATAATTTTATGATAATTAATATAAAATATATTTTTTATAATATTTTTTTTAAAAATTGGTTTATTAGGTTATTTTGGTTCGGTTCAGTTCGAAATTAAAATTATCCATATACCCTTCGGCTTGGGTATTTTGGAATCGAAAATCGTATCGAATTACCTTAAAAATTAAACCAAAATAGAAATTCCGGTTTGGATTCGATCGTAATGTCAATTTGACCTAATTATGCTCACCCTAGTTCTTTGGATTTATTGAATGAAACACAATAATAATACAACAATTGAAGTTGGAAGAATGTTCAATTTTAATACAAAGACTTGATAACATTGGTGAAATTGACAACTCATCCACACTCAATTTTACAAAATTATTAAAATTGAATATTATATGATATATTTTTCAAATATTATTCTCAATAATTTTGATAAAACTTTTTTGTAGACAATACAAAGTGATTATTAAATGACACTTTGAAGAATCATGGGTAAGAATATCAAATAAATGATGATTTTTTGCTTAAAGTTATCAATATTTTCTTTCTGTTTGCAGATGAAACTTGGATTAATGGATTTTAGTGAAAGATAAAACGGTTCAATAATGATAAACTTTATTTGAAAAAGAATTATTGACTGTTTGAGAAATAAACTAGTTGTGATCTTGGATTTTTGTTTTATGTTTAAATTATGATTTATATTTGATGTGTTAAGTAGATTGCTTGTTTCATTCAATGGTGCACTTTTGATGAGCACTTAGTAATTTAGTTGTTCCTTTTATATAAATTATGATGTGTGGAAAATTTTGTTGTATATTCCTCCTGTTTGATGGTAAGAGAGTGCTCCAAACCAGTACCGATTTCATTAGCCAAGCAATTATTTCAAGAAAAAATCTTCTTTGGCAAAGCATTATATTTTTTTTTATTTATCTGCTGCATACAGAAGTAGATTGCAAGGTAGATTTCTTGCACATGCAAAAATGCTTGTTTCATTGACAAAAATAAAATAATAATTTAATTGCACCAGATAGACTTATAAAAATAAATTAATAATTTATAAAAAAAACTTGTAAAAATTAACTCAACGTACAATCTATTACATTTATTAATAAATGTATTCGATTTTTTTATATTTATAATAAAATAAAGGTGTAAAAAGAAACAAAAATAAAAAAAATTGATTAAAATTAGGGGTTGTGGATTGAAGAGTTGGTTATGGGAGATTAACGAAAACTTTGGAAAGGGCGTGGGTTAAGTGGACGATAAAAAATAATTAAATGTTTTTTTTTTCTTTTTGAGTTGCGAAAGCACGGGTAGAATTTTTGTCGTTCTAACTAATTATCTATATTTTAAAATTAATTAGCCCAAGTTGCAAGGTATTAGTGGGGCGCTTATACGGCTTACCCAAGGGCGGCTTTCCAAAAATTTTCCCCTAATTCATTATTATGATAACAATCACACCTTCACAAGGAAATAGACAATTTCCCTAAACAAGGTTCAAAAGCTCGGCGAGGGTTGTCTTCTTCTCCTCCTCTTTCACTTCCACTTTCGAGAGCGCTCCCCCTCCTTCGCATTCTCCGCCGTCTCGCCGGCCGGCGCCGACTCCCCATGCGACGATCTCCGACTCTTACGAAGGGCGGCGGCGACTGAGCTCGGGATCGGCGTCGGAGCTTGGGAAGTCGGGGGGAGCTAGGGTTGTGCCGATCGCGGTTCGATCCGTTGGTGGGGAAGTGGAGAGGGCCGAGATGGGCGCGGATCCGGTGCCGTCTAGCAACCCCGGCGACCTCGACTCGCAGATTTCGCAGCTCATGGAGTGCAAGCCCCTCGCGGAGCAGGAGGTTTGGCTTCGTCCGCTTTTGTGTGTTGTGGGGTGGGGAGTGGGAGCTGTTTCGGTAGGGGCGGGTGTGTTGTGGATGGTCGGCTAGCGATTTCGTGCTAGATCCGTTGGAAAGATTCGATCTTTGGCAGCGTTTGATTGATTTTGTTTTATTTTGGAGTGTTTCTACGGATTAAACTTGTTGTTATTTCTTTTGTCTCTGTCGATAATGCGGCGACTCCTTTACTGTTATTGAGTTCAATTGTTGTCACCTACCGGATTGCAGGTGAAGACGTTGTGTGAGAAGGCGAAGGAATTATTCATGGAGGAAAACAATGTACAGGTGCGCCTCATTGCTTCTCGCCATTCCGCATTCGTATTTGTGTTATCAGTTAAATGTTGGTCGAGTGGTGTTAGGAATATGGTAGCTATTGAATTTCTTTGTGTGCTATGTGTGCTTTTATGTATTATTAGTGGAGTCTAGCATAACTAGAGAAAACCTCTTAAATGATCTTCGACATGTTGCATGGCTTTGACATAGAATATTTGTTTGGATACTCTTGAGAAGGGGTATGGTAAGAATTGTCATGATCAGTGTGCGGGTATTACTTAACATTTTCTTTATATACGGTTTATGTAGGTAGTGCGTTGTTTAAGCTATTTTATTTTTCTTTGTTACAGCCTGTAAAAAGCCCTGTAACTATATGTGGTGATATTCATGGGCAATTTCATGATCTTGCTGAACTCTTCCGCATTGGTGGAAAGGTATTTCACTGTTACTCGTGCGTTTCAACTTCATGAAGTGTTTGATACTTGATCTGATCAATGGAAATCGGTCATGTTTTGTATATTTAAAAAGAGAATTTTCGAGACATCTGTTAGAGATTGGTAGGAAACCATATAGATTCATTTACAAAGATGAAGTAGAATTACACCTGGTAAATTTGAAATGTGAGCTCATCAAAATGAAAATTCCAGAACGACAGCAAGGAATTTCAATTCGAACTTTTTAAGAACTTGATTCTATTGTGTTAATCTCTGTGCGTCAATCGTGTCAAATTTGAGAGGGAAATGGCTGGAAATGTATTTGGTGGATATCTACCAAAATTTTTAATTATTTGAAATATCATGTTTGCATCAAGAAATGGTTTGTCTATGAGTCATAAAAAAAAAGTGTTCGTAGCCCTGATTGAATTGTGCTTTGCTGGACTGCTTACTAATTGTGGGGCAAAGCATCAAAAAAAAAAGTGAACTTATATAGCTTCTCCAAAATGTTGCATAAGTGTTTCCAAATGCCATAAGGGATATGTTATATGACGATCTCGGTGAAAGGTAATTTGCCTCCATGGAAACAGCATTTTGGCTGAGGTAGCCAAAGTGTGTACAATACTTTTTGTTTGATGGAAATGATAAAGTACTATACACAGTTATTTTTACTTGGACCTCGTTGTTTTGGAAACCTTCTCTTGTTGTATTTGCTGTTAAAAAGATCAAATTATCTATAGAATCTCACCATCATCTTTTGTTGTTGATTGGTAGTGTCCAGACACCAACTATTTATTTATGGGAGATTATGTGGATCGTGGGTATTATTCAGTTGAAACTGTAACGGTAAGACATGTTCAGGCAATTGTATTTTTCTTGTGATGTTTTATTTGAAAATTTCTATATCTTATATGATCTGCCTATTTTTTCATCTTAGAATATTGTCTTATTTCAGTTTTATTTTGCTTTTCAAGTTTTCTCTTCCTTTATTGCTGAAGATGGAATGCCTATCTCTTCACTGAAAATATGTTTTATTCAGCTATTGGTGGCTCTAAAAGTACGCTATCCTAACCGGATCACCATTCTTAGGGGAAATCATGAGAGCCGTCAGGTAAAGTGCCTTCTTCCTTGAAGTACCATCCTAACATATTGGCCTTTGCTGATTTGCTAACCACTTCATTGCAGTAGGCTAGATAGGTTATTCTTAATGCAATCGTGAGGCTCTGATCCAAGTTACTTGGATTGAAGTTACTTCATATTTATGGTTTTGAAGATCATTATTTACATAAAGTGATTGCTTTCTCTTGCTTAGGCTATAGTTTTTAATGCATGTTATGGGTTTATTTGACTAACTAGTTGATTGATTTTTCCTGCAGATAACACAAGTTTATGGATTCTATGATGAATGTCTAAGAAAGTGAGTGCTTTGGGTTATGGTCGATACTTTAGATTGGTTCATTTGTTTCAGAAAATTTATTTACCATTCATGTGAAATGTTGGCCAGATTTGCATTACAGATTCTTGTGTGGCATTCTATAGTTCTGATAATATTTTGATATTTCCACTAGAAAATGTTTACTTGTATCTATATGTTAAAAAAACTATCAAGTTCTCGTGATCCAGTGAAATACTTTACTTATTTTACTCATCATCGTAGCCTTTGCATGTATTTAGAACTTTCTCTTTGACTTCCACATTCTGTGTGATGTATTGTTTTGACTATTTTTGCTTTTAGGTATGGAAATGCTAACGTCTGGAAGATCTTCACAGATTTGTTCGATTACTTCCCTTTGACAGCTTTGGTTAGTTTTTTTTTCCGCTTCTTTCTTTTACTCCATATGGGCATTCCTATAGGTTTGTATTAGTCTTAGTTGGTTTTTGTTATTCTTATTCACCTAGCTGTTATTAAACTAATTGATTATAGCTGCATTTTTGTTTTTAATATATTGCATTATTTCTTGTTTGCAGGTTGAATCAGAAATATTTTGTCTTCATGGTGGTTTGTCTCCTTCAATTGAAACTCTAGATAACATCCGAAACTTTGATCGCGTTCAAGAAGTTCCACATGAAGGTCCAATGTGTGATCTTTTATGGTCTGACCCTGATGACCGTTGTGGTTGGGGTATATCTCCACGTGGAGCTGGATACACTTTTGGCCAGGTAAGTGTTCTTTTGCATTCACATAGTGGCTGATTAAATTCTTTGGCAGTTGCTTAGAGCCTGTATTGCAGGATATATCTGAACAATTTAACCATGCCAATAATCTGAAGCTGATAGCTAGGGCTCATCAACTAGTGATGGAGGGATACAATTGGGGACATGTATTCTTCTTTCTCATGCTAGCACTATTTAAAAAATTTGTCATAGACTTCATTTTAAGTAATGGCCTCTTCTTAATTGTTCAGGAGCAAAAAGTTGTGACTATTTTTAGTGCTCCAAATTATTGTTATCGATGTGGCAACATGGCTTCCATTTTGGAAGTTGATGATTGTAGGGGGCATACTTTTATCCAGGTTTCATCTTTTTCCCGTTATTCCTCATGATCCTTTTTTTTCTATGTGGTTTTGTTGCAATGCTTAATCGCAAATTTCTTTCTGCAGTTTGAGCCTGCCCCTAGAAGAGGGGAGCCTGACGTCACACGCAGAACGCCAGACTATTTCTTGTGAACCCAGTTTTACTTGCTGATTTCCTCACAGCAGATATGCCTTCTAATCCAAACAATTGCTATTGGGTGCTGCGTAAAAACCATTTAGCTTGGATGGAGCAGGTGAAACTCGACCTAATAGATTTGTTTGTGGTTTGCGCCGGGTGTTTGATGGAGAAAACTAGGCCACCCGCGTGTCATTTCAGATAAAGAATGTTAGGTTTTATTCTGTCTTGTGTAAGTTGTCGACGATAATTTTTGAAATCTTTTTTTTTTATGGTTGTGTTACTCGTAGAGATCTGTTATTATCATCTGATCTTGTTATCATTTATTTCTTTTGGTCCTCGTTTCTTATTTTATAGTACACTATGTTCTTTATAATAGATCTGACATTCTGCTTTCCAAAGAGCAAGCCTCGTCTAGCGGTAGTTTGTCAAGAAAACACTAATCTCGTTAACAAGTTGGAACAAGTGGCGTATACCAATTTTCCTAGTCTAGGATGGGGGTGGCAAGATTCAATAACCACCTCAGACAATGGTTCAAAGATTGATAAGCAAAGATGGATCAAGCAGGTATCAGTTCATGTCGACATTCCGAGCCTTAAGAATGATTCGGTTCTCTTTATTTCATTTTGGTTGTTCATCTTGCCTTGCTGTTTTGCTTAAACTAAATGGCAGTCACCATTTACTGAAAAATTTCCCTGCTACAATTCCTTTTCTACAAATTGATAGGCTATTTAAGGTAGAGTCTTAGTGAAAGACTGACCATATCAAGAAAGTGTTAAGAACAAGTCCAAAAACAAAGTTCTGTCCTGTTTAACTCAATTGGAAGTCCGATGAAATCTTTCTGCCGTTTTTGCTGAACCCGTCCAAACTTCATAACCCATTAAAAAAAATATCACAAGTGAATTTGGGTAGAAATCGCCTTTTTATCACCAACCCCTGTTTCATGCTATCATGAACAAGGTTGCAAATTCTTCTTGATCTTACTTCAATACAATGTTTAATCGTCCATTAAACGATTTCTAGCATCACTTTGTACATAAAAATTTACAGGACTGATCTGGTGTAGGCCATTGGTAACGTTAGCAATTTCTGTGCCCTTCCCACATAGGCCCTTTTGGTTAAGTTATCATAATCGTTGGCTTCTATAGCGTCCAATATCTTTCTGTACAACATCAACGACGACCACACCTGCAAGATACTTTGCCTTAGATATAAAAACATTGCCACTAGGAACATAAATTGCTCTCTGATGTATCAATGGGACACAAATATAGAATATGTGCATGAAATTATCAAAATCAACTAATTTACCGGCCATCGACTGGCCATCTCAAGCTGTGAAGCTCCTTCCTCTGCTTCCTTGAGGTAGGATCTTGCCCTCCTGATCTGCTCTCTCATGAACTCTCTCCAAGTATCAGTCACCCTCCTTGGGTACACATGTTCATCACATAATCCAAAATGCGCTAGCTCATCTTGTGGAAGATACACTCTTCCTCTCAGTGCGCTGTGATTGTTCACAAAGCCAGTAACCATAATCAAACATTAAAATCAAACCCAAAATATGTTTTAGTACCAATGAAGGTGTGGAAGGGCGAACATACTCTACTCAAGATATTGGTGAGTTGAAAGCCAAGCCCGAGGCTCAAAGCAGCATTGTATACAGTATGAAACGATGTTTGGCAATTTGGAGCAATACCCATTACTGGAACAGTCCTCAATCCGACTGTCCCAGGTACAGAGTAGAATACATGTACAGCTCTTCAAAATTGCGGTATCTGCACTTCCTTGTGTCCATTCACATCCCCTCAATCATGTTTCGAAATGGCTTCGATAACAACATCAGCATCAAGAAATCAGACCATACAACAAAAAAATCCAGAAATACTATGTATATTTGATGGTTGATTACGTTGATGCCCAGAGGGAATTTCTGGACAGTGTCGGAGAGAGCAGCGTCAAGCATGTCGTAGGGACGGAAATTGAAGATGTCTTCAAGCCGTTGTTCCCATCTGTCGAGAACTATGGAGCTCATGTGTGCTGCGTTTGGTCCAACCACTAGCTCATCTGTTCTTCTGCACCATACTGTTCAAATCCGTTGTCATAATCTAGAAGGCCATGAATCACAACCAAAATTTTGCGCCAAACTCCACAAAATGGTATCTGTGTCAATATTCAGTCTTACCGTAAATCCCCCACATAGCCTTTTTGCCGTTCCTCTGTCATCGGCAACGACCCTGTACACCAACCAATTCACAACCATCAGATGAGAACGATAAATTGATATTGTTGTACATAGAAGGTGGAGCTAAACATTCACAGACAGAATGTTTTAGCATATTCGGCTAAAATGTGACGGCTAAAATGTGACTGGTTGATGGCGACCTCGACGATCCGGAGATCGGTGTAGGAGATGCCCTGTCGGCGGGACAGCTCCGGCAGCTTGATAGTCTTGGCCGGAGGTGGCAAGAGATGAGTCCGGCATCTGATCACCGGCCTAGCAGACACGGTGCAGCTCATGTTCATGATTCAAACTCCAACCATATTTGGACCAACAACCTCATCACCTTGGTTTGTTCTTCGTTTAGTGAGTTGATCTTTCAATATAGAGTTTGTGTTGACGTGAGGGGAGGTGTCGGATGAAGTTGGCTGTTGTTTGGGAGATGCCTGTTTGTCGGGTATGTGATGATCACTGGGCTCTTTTGTTCTCTGCCATGGAATTTGCCGGCGCTGCCGAGGTCTAGATTCTCCATGGGACCAGCTTGATGAGTTCTTCAAAGCTGCGATTGGTAGGCTCTGTATTATAATTAAGTTCGATACTTGTCATGCACACCAATAATAGAGCAAGTAGAGTCCAACCATGATTACTTGTTATAGCCATAACATGCAGCCACCAAAATAAAATGCCAATACCTTTAAAATAGGCCTTTTGAACTAGACTGTTAAAATGTTATCAATTAAGTCTTGATTACGCAAGTGTACGCTAAAGGTTTTTTTTTAAAAAAAGAAAGAATATAAAGTGTTCTATTTATAGTTTTTAGAAAAAAAAATAATCTGAATGAGCTCGAGTGTCAATAAATTTACCTATCATTGGAAGACAATTAGTGGAGTTTACTCATGCAGTACCTTAGACCAATTTTCACTCCTTCACAAAATTTGAACATGTATGTGAACAAGAAAAATAAGAACAAATGTCAATTAAGCATGCCAACAAGGAAAAATGGAAGAGCAACAAATGCTGTACAAATTCATGGTCTTCTCACATGCATCCCCACCGATGTTGTCTTAATGTATAATTCAAGAAAATAGGTGAAATCCCATATTATCACCTCATTGATCTGCACGTAGATCAATATATCTTAGAAACAAAAATCCAAAATTGGTTCTGCATGTATTACAATTAATACATACTCGCAGCCATACCATATAGCATCATATTTAAACACCATTTATACAAAACTAGTAAGCTACATCAAGAGCCGAACATTAGCCTTCTTCTGACCTTTGTGGGAATCACGCTTGGCCTTGATCAAATGGTTCAAGACCTTCATATACCGACCCACCATTCCTTTCATTTTACCTTTCTCCATGACATCCCCTTGCCTCACTACTACCGCAAGACTAACCTTCTCATCCTGCTTCAACTCCTGATGCCCACAAGAACTCTTGCCGATCTTCTCTTTTACATCACTGTTATTGTTCGCTCCGTTTCCACCCATCAGCTCTTTCAAGCTTGTTCTAACATTTTCCTCCTCTTCTTCCTTGCCAACTTCTTTGTCAGCAGCTGCTTCGACCATCTTTCTTCCGTCCGTCGTTTGCTGTTGATCAGGAAGCGTTGCAGTTGCAACCGAGGATCTTCTTGTTCTTCTTGACTTGCTAATGTCGTAATGGTGCTTCTTTCTGCCATTTAACTCACTACCCATTTGGAGTGATGCTTAATTAGTAGCGCTAATGACCATATAAGAGGATTTAAATAGATTAAGAAAGAACAGATCGAGTACATTTCAGTGCTGATGGGAAATGGAGACATGGACAGGCACAGCTATGTGTTTGAGATGGGCGGTCGATAAAATGTTAGCTTAGAAACAGGTTGGTTGGTAAAAAGGTAGAAAGACGTCACAGCGTTAGGTTTAGTCTGATAAATCACACTACTCTTTGGAGGAGATGGAGCAAGAATGAGGACCATTACCAAACCATAGAGTAACCACGCTGCAATCGTTGATAGCCACCTCTCTCTCCCTTCAGAAACCGGCAGAATAGCATACATAGCAAATAGTACGACGTGAAATGTATAGCTTTTCAAT
Organism: Piper longum; assembly: GCA_032619315.1. NCBI lineage: Eukaryota > Viridiplantae > Streptophyta > Magnoliopsida > Piperales > Piperaceae > Piper > Piper longum. The sequence continues at coordinate 11,757 of JAVDBV010001128.1, forward strand.
GCATTGTACCTTGTTAAAAAAATTGATCTTGTATCGTTTGTCATGGAAGAAAGAACTACCTTATGAACTACATCTCCCTAAACAAGTTACACTAACAGAAATGCATATGTGCTAAGATATTACCAAATAATATGTATGCAAGGAGGAGAGAGGGCCAACAAACGATGTCAGACACAAGTTCCTAAGAGGAGTCTTTCCCGCTTTTGCTCTTAGACTCGCTTTATCTAAACATGACTACTGGATTTGCCTTCCCTCAACTTTTAATCAGTTAAATTACTCCGCAAATTATTTTGTATTTCTTTTGAGGATATTATAGGTCATCTTGGTCTTCTGGCATCTGAAAATGCCCACCTAAGTCTTTAAGAACCAACCTTCTAACCTCTCATTTCGTGTAGGAAGACGGAAGTAATAACCATCATCAAAACCCAAAAAAAATAAAGAAGAAAAAGGCTCAACCCCAACATTTAAGCTTTAACTCCGCAAAATACTCCCCTTCTGGAGTGACAGTCTCGAAAAGAAAACATCAAAACTCCTGATCAAACAGTTTGAAAAACTAATTTGAAAACTAGATTTAAGTATCAGCTTTCTGTGATTACCAATCCAACATCTGTTTCAGTAGACCAACATAAAGTACCAAAGGTAAAACGAACAGGTCAGCAATATTCTAAAAAACTAGCATTACCGTTCACACAATGTACCACTCAAGTTTCAAAATATACTAATGTAAATTTTCAGCTACAATGTCTTCAACAAACTTTACTCATTGCTCCTTAGACATTGAATTCTCCCTTTCTGCTTGTCTGGAATAATTTGCTTGCGGGCTCTGGCTTCGACTCCTAGATCCAGTGTAAACAGGGGATTGTGATTTCAGTCTAAGATTGTGATCAGCGGGTGAAACAGACCTATTTAATAAAAAAGAACTCAGCGGCATTTCCACAACACAGAAAACAAACGAATATAATTCTTTTCAATAGGAACTGGGATAAGAAAAACCTTGACTGATCCTTTGGGCGTGGTGACAGACTAGCATGGCTATGGCTACGAGCCTGGGACCTGCTACGAGGTGGAGGAGAGCGAGAATAGTGTGGCCGAGGAGAACGGGAATAGTATGGTGGTGGGGACCGTGGAGAGCGAGAATGGCGTGGTGGTGGAGAGTGAGAATAGGGTGGCGAACGTGAGTAGCGTGATGACCTTCTGCTTTCATGATGACGATCCCTGTAGAGCAGAGTGTTAGTAGAAACAAAGGGAACAAGTACTCCCAAAATAACGCACAAAGTGAATGCACAAAAGGGTGATGACAACAATTTATCTCAACAAAATAAAGAAATACCTGACATGCTCTCTGGCTTTCATTTCACTTGGCCGTTTGCGATTTTCTTCAGCAAAGACAACTGTAAGTTCACGTCCAAAAAGGATTTGACCATCCATATGATATTTTGCATCAACTGCATCCGTAGGGTTCACAAACTGAACAAAGCCAAAGCCTCGAGGTTCTCTGCAACAAACAAATTTCTTTAAAACAGATGTCTCAGTGCTTCTATAGCATTATTGTGGATAAAAGAAAACCTCCTGGACACACCGTCCAAATATTGGGGGGTTTCAACCACAGAATATTCTTTGTACTCCGGGGAATTTGACTAATTGCAAGCACATAGGCTGCTGACCTTGCACATATCAGAGTTGAGTTTTAAGATGACTTCAAGCTCTTCAGATTTGAACTCTTCATAATGTATAACTTCAAATCAACCTCTTTCGCAGCCTCACCAGCCACTAGCTTGATATACATTAACATCTTCAATAGAACTCTTAACATATGATTGAGGCCTTCAAAATCTTATATTCACTGCTGAATCTCAAATAAAAGCATCCAGCTCTCAATAAAAAGCAAATTAAAAAGAAGTCAACCATCCTAATTTAGATTGGAAAACTAAAGGCATATCGGTCGTAAGTTTTATACACTACTGTCTTCATGAAATGCAAAAGCACAGCAAGCGTGTCTGAATTCTGAAAAGATTGGTAATTTATCGCCACATCTAGACTACTCACAACCGATCTACTGTCTCGCAAACAAAATGTGGTTTTTCCAACAATAATTTTCAAACGGCAAGATCAGAAAAAAATGTTTTGGAAATCTAACCTGGTGTAGTAATCACGTGGCAGATAAATGTCCTTCACAGGACCAAAACGACTGAAAGGCCTGCGCAGATCTTCTGCCCTGAAACATCAGAATTCTGTTCAATATAAATGCTATATAAAAGTTTTAACACATACAAATATATCACATCCAAATGGCACCAATCAATCCATCACCTTTGTTTCAAAAATGTATTGCAACTAGCTATAAAATGACAACATGAGGGCATTGACAAGAAGCAAGATGGCAATAACATTTAATTCACACCGGCATCAAGATACGCAAGAAGAAGCATTCTCCAAAAAAAGAAAACCCCATTGGACGTGACGCACCCTTTCCTAAACCTTATCATAGAGGCTGTCCAACATAAACACGCATTCATATATTTCCAGACTCCAAATCAAGACAAAGTTTCCTACAGACAACACATTTATGCAGTTTACGCTCCAAATCAACAAAGAGTGCATCCCCAAACCATGAAATTTTCGGCACTTATCCAAGAAAAAATAGCGATGCCACCAATAATCACAAATTGAGACTATCGACGCCAATACAACCGTCATACTACAAGCACACCGACGAAATACTGATAACACGACGCACCTGCAATCGTGACGAAGGTTACGCACCAAGAGACTGGTGGAAGCGTCTCTCCCGCGACCGCTATACCGCCCCCTAGGGCTAGGGCTCCGTCCCCTCCTCCCATACCCACCCCTCGGAGGAGAAGGGCTGTAGCTGTAGCTCCTCTCCCTCATCCCTCCACTCCCTCCCCACAACTGAAACCACGCAAAACCTGCCTCCGCAAATTTCCTACTATAATCAAACTATATCCAATACAAATGAGCAATCGCAAGAACCGAAGAGAGGGACGCAAGAACCCTCGATCGAACCCTAAAATGTCGAAACCTAGCGTCGAAGAAAACGGCTGCCGGAATGCGGGGGACGGTCCTTGCCGGCCACTCGCCGGAAAGCTTCTCGCCAGAAAGTTGCTCGCCGGCGGCGGCGGGGTTGAGGCGAAAGAGGCGGAGCAGACGTCGGTCTCGTGTATAAGAGCGCTTCGTAGATAGTCAACAATACGTAGGCTGATGTAAGCATTCTTTTTCATTATATTATTATGTAAGCGTATCGGCCAGCATTAACGTGGTGAAGAAATTAAGATATGGATTAATATGAATTATATTTAATGATGTTAGGAAGCTAAACCTTTTTTTTTTACTTCCACTCGATTCGATTTTAACTCGTATTTGTTAATTTCATGTTTTAAAAAATATTCAGCTCAAAATATATAGTTCATTAAACAATAAATAGAGTTTGACTCGGCTTAACTTAAAATTCGAGTTTGATGTATTTAAATTCGAAAAAATATTTAGTTCGACTTAGCTCGTTAATATTATTGAGATCACATTAAAATTATATAGTATTAGAAAAAAAATTTAATTCTATATAAGCCAAACACAAATAAAGCATAAATACTAGCTCAGCTCGAGTTTGAATAAAAAATATAGCGAGCCAAACATGAGCCAAACTTAAATTCTATGAATTTGGATGAGCTCGGCTCGACCCAAAACACATCAAAACTCATCAAATACTCAAATAAGCTTAAATATGCTTACAAAAAATTAAGTCAAATTCAAAAATATTATTACTCGGTTAAGCTCGACTCATTTACACCGCTAATTATATTACATTCAAGTATAGTGTAACCCTTAATATTTGTGATGCCAATTAAGTACTCCCCCCTTAATCTTCCACAGCTAAAACTCTTTTCAACACGCCCAACAACAAAGGATAGGCAGTGAGCTGAGGAATATGACCCCTTGCGCTCAAGATCTCCACCCTGCTCTCCCCACCCAGCTGCCTCTGCATGTAATAAGCCACCGATATTGGCACCACAAAGTCCTCCTCCGACTGTATGATGGTGCATGGCATCCTCACCCTCCCTAACACCCACCTCAAATCACTCAAGAACACTGTTCTGGCCACGTCCAAGGCCACCTCCGGCCTCATCCTCCTCAAGCTCTCCTCAAACATTCTAATGGACTTTGCATCGTTCACACCGATTGCCTCGGCGGCAAAGCTCGGCACCCAAGCCGAGAAATTGCGTTGTATTTCTTGGAAGATGTCTCCCACTTCACTCCTGTTAAACCCGCCATCATATGCTCCATCGTTGAGGTACCTAGATCAAGAACCCAAACTTAAACATTAAAGATAGGAAGTATAATTGATATAAACTACAAGGGGGGTCACATGAATATCAAGAGACAGACCTTGGGGAGCCACCGAGAAGAATGAGTTGTCGAAAGAGGTGAGGCTTTTGGGAGGCAGCGAGGCAACCGATCATGGCAGACATGGAATGACCGAGGTATATTGAGTCCCTGATATTCAACTCTGCCAGCAGCTGCACCAGGTCCCGGGCATACCCACCATACGTCGAGTACTTGTTGGAGTTGTACAGCGCCGGCCGGACAGTACCGGCAAAGGCAAGATCAAAGACAACCACTTTAAAATAGAGGGCCAGATAAGGGACTACGAACTGCCACACAGACTGGTCTAGACCAAATCCATGAGCCAATACCAAGGCCTGTGTCCCGTTGCCGATAATGTTGGCGTTAAGACCTTGTGCAAGGCCTCCATGCACATAAAACCCTACATGACTTGCCATGGCTTTGCAGCTATGGATTGCAAATTACAATATAAATTAGTAATCCTAGATCTTAGTGAAAATGTAAGACATTTCAAGTAGTATATATATTGGGTAATTAGTGGGCTTAGGCTTTGATATAGATTTGTGTACGTGTCGAGTTAGGATCGTTTTCAGTAATATATCTAACTAGGGCATCTCTAAAAAAATATTTAATAAACTATCATTAACTAACATCATAATTATTAATTAAATTTATTATAAAAGACAGCTCAATTTGTCAACTGTTGGCATCCTAAATTGACCCAAAAAATTTGCTGTTCCAAATTCAACGGTGCTATAAATTTTAGCTTTTTAGATTAATTAGCTGACTTTTTAGTTTTGAATCTTTGGATAGTTTTTAGCCCAAGAATCAACTACTTTTAGCTTTTTTTTTCCAGGTAACAATTAAGTTTAAGCTTTCAATGTATGATTTTGTCCATAATTTCAACATAAGGTAATCACCTTCCAGACTACTAATTCCTTGTATTGTACATCCAAACAGTAATAATTAGCTTGATGTGTAATGAACACTAAAGTACTCGAGCATCATTGTCTATGTATACATGATTAATATGTAATCAATTCTTGATTTGATTTTTGGTTGTCTTTTCGTCTGTCAAAGCTATTGAGTGGCTTTGGAAAATTTTTGTTTTGTGTTCAATAGATTTGATTTTAGCTGAACTTTGGACTTTTCTTAAGCTTTATCTATTAGCAAAGATGGATTAGGCTTTATATATATATATATATATATATATATAAAGATATTGTTCATGAAAATACTTATTTTAATGAGCTTAATGCGAACCAATCTGAGGGTATTTTACTTGTAAATTAGCTAGATTTCATAACGTCCTTAAACTTCACTGAACTTTTTTTGTTCGATTTATTTATTAACAGTCAACATTTGTTCACAATATCGGAAAAAAAGGCGATTTACATTGCATATGAAGCATATAGCTCCAAATGCAAGCGTTTCTAATTGTCGCTTTTGTGGGCGTGGGGGGGGGGGGGGGGGA
>JAVDBV010001129.1:0-18977 GCA_032619315.1 Piper longum
ATATATATATATATATATATATATATATATATATATATATATATATATATAGGTAAAGTTTTCCTTTGCCAAGGGTAGAAAACTATTTCGGCACCAAAATGTCTTCTTGGCCTTTCAATTATAAAGAACGGGCCAGATTAGAAAGGCCATGAAATGCAACCCTACCCACACCTCAATCCCACCAACTTCAATCTCCTTCCCCATTCCCACCCCAAGGTCACCTCTGTCATCGGCTGCCCGACCCCCTTCCACCCCAAGGCCATCGCCACCATCGGCTGCCCGCCGATGAGTGTCATGGTAGATCATTTAATTTTAATAAGTCTTATTAGCAAGCTTTGGTGGGTTTTGTTCCATGGTTGGCTGTTGCTACTTATTTGTTGTGTTGGACAGAGCGAGGTTGAGGGTGAGATTGAATGCCTCTTATGATCTTCAGCAATAACAACAGAAAGCAACTTGTCTATTCGTCATATTCATTTTCGTAGCTCAGTCACGGAACTTCAACCATTGTCATCTTTATAGAGACAACCTGACGGCTATGAAATAGAAAATTTGGTTAGCTACACACCAATACGAACTGCAATTTTTTTCGCAAAACCATCTGTAAAGAAATTTACCTTGATATCTTCATGTTCGATGCAGCAATGCAGCCATCAGGATAATTGTGAAGGTACAATTTAACAGCTTGGCAACTCCAAGGGAATTTCACCAATTAACAACAGTTAAAGAGAAACAAATTGAAACAAGGCAAAAACCAATTCACCTGAACAGAGTAATAATTTTTTTATAATACAATGCATCGATGTTTGTCAATCACATCATTGTTTGTGAAACTTCCTCTACTAAAAAAAGATTATTCATTAAATCCAGCTGTTCTTGATATTGTTCAACTGCAAATTATCCACGAGCAAAAGTTATAATACGATTAATTAAAAAAAGAGCATGGTCATAATGTGAACGAATGATACATAACATCTGGGCAACTACAAAATGACTAGTTAGCTGAAAATGGAAATACCAATCGACTATAAAACATCCTTATACATAAATTGATAATTTTTTTGCTAAGAATTAATGCACTAAAAATTATCCTAGAACATAAATCAACAATTAGTTGGCTAAAAATTGATACACCAATCAACTAAAAAGGCCCCTAACACATGAATTGAAATTATTAGTCAACCAAAAATGGTACAACAATCTACTACATAGACAAAAAAAAACATAAAATAGCAGTAAGTTAGCTAAAAATTCCTCCAGCATTAAACCACACACATCCAAACATTTAGATTGAAATTCAAATAAAAAGTTAATACCTATTTCTTGGAAGGATCAAGCCATGTTTGTAATTGCATTTTTCATGGTGGATGAGTTTTCATTAATATATTAAACGTCTGACCAAATTTTGTAGCAAAAAAACGTATGAATCAAACGTGGCCATGCTTTGAAGCTTGTTTGTTTATTGTTCCCAACAGTCGGTTTAGTTGCCAATCTGCACACTAATACAATAACATCTAAACAAAAGTCCCCTGGATGAATCCAAAGGGCTAACTATTCAATTGATTTGGAAGAGACCTGGTCTTCTACTTGACAAATTACTGGCTATTATCCACCAAAGACAAGAGGAAGAACATTGTTTTGTGGGTCATGAGTGTTGCACTCTCTTCTTAAAAATAAATCAGATAATTTAGCAAAGACCAGGTCATCCACTGGATTAATCTATGAGAAAACATGAGTAATAGTGTTAAGAAAGCTAGGCGCCACATTCTGCCGGCGGCTCAAATATGAACTACAGACATATGAAGTAGCTGAATAGATAGAAACTGAAAGCCTCTAAGACCAGTTCAAACAAACAAGAACAATGCATGTTAAAAAAAATTGAGAACCAGTTGATGGGCAACAAGAAATCTGGTTATAAATAACAGCACATTTAAGGTTCTTCCACCACACCAAACATTTGATCGTTCCTTTCTACCGAGCCATTCTACTTCCCTCCAAAACTCATACAAAATGGCCACCAATGCCATCTTGTTTGGCCTCTTGGCTCTCTCATTCTCTATTGCAGTAGCTTTCGACCAACTCCCATTGCAAGACTTCTGTGTTGCGGAAGCCAACAGCCCAGGTAAGTTCCTTTGGATGAATTGAGCTAACTATACACACTCAAATGCGCATCTGTACTAATCATGTTCTGCACGTATATGTGCTTAATTATGTGACAGTTCTGGTGAACGGTCTAGTGTGCAAGGACCCTAAGCAAGTCCAGGCCGGCGATTTCTCCTTCTCCGGCCTCAACATCGCCGGCTCCACATCGAACCAGCTCGGCTCTCAGGTTACTCCGGTCACGGTCGCACAAGTGCCCGGGCTCAACACACTGGGGGTGTCCATGGTCAGGATAGACCTTGCACCATCGGGCATTGTTCCTCCCCACTACCACCCCAGGGCCTCCGAGATCATCACGGTTATCGACGGCAGCATCCTCGTCGGATTCGTTACAACCAACCCGGAAAACCGACTGATAAGCAAGACCCTGAAGAAGGGGGACGTGTTCGTCTTCCCCAAGGGCCTTGTTCACTTCCTGTACAATGTTGGCTCCACCAATGCTGTCTCAATATCAGGCCTCAACAGCCAAAGCCCAGGGCTGATCTCCATTGCCAACACTGTTTTTGGGTCCAAGCCAGACATCGAGCCTTATGTGCTAGCCAAGGCCTTCCAACTGGATAAGAAACTGGTTCAGCATCTCCAGAATGTCTTCTAATTAACCACTGCAGCTGCTTGCCACCACCAGAACTGCACTGCCATTGTACCCCTACATCTCAAGTTTCTATAACATGACTTTGTGCTTCTTGTTTTTCCACCAATTGAATATCGATATGGATTGTCTCCTTTTTTAATATATTCCCGCGTATAGCAACATATAACAATATAACAACATATTTCAACATAGAGAACAAGAATTTGAACATTGACATTGGTAAGTAGCCCACATCAAAATAGTGCTAAGCATAATTTAAGTGTAAAATTAAGCTAAATCAGGTCCAACATCTACCCAAACGGAGCTGCGTCAAGCTACGCATATCTTGAGGTGGTGGCCATTAGCAGTAAACCGTCGTTTGGCTCCGTTAGGTGACGGTCAATCCATTGCAACGTGTAGAAAAGGTTTGTACATATGGCTTCATATAGGTGTACGTAGAAGTTTGCATGTAGCCCGGCCACACCAGATCTTCTTGCCTCCCAGCCTCACCATTCTCTTCCCTTCCCAAGCTGATCTGGTATGCCATCCTCAATACATTTTTTGATATAAATTGTTTCACTATGGGATTTGATTATTGTTCTGTTTGTGAAAAGTTGCAATCTTTCTTCATGCATGGTCGTGTTTTTTGATGCCATGTTGGTTGGGCTGTGTGTGAGGGTGTGATGGGAAGTGGTTCATTTGACTTGTTGGGGTGTGGGGGTGATGGATAAAATTCTGTTATTTTTTGTGTTTGTGGAAATCTTCAGTATTTCGTCAGGCATGATTGTGTTCTGTGGAATTATGTGGCTGGAATGTTGTGTGTAGGGTTTTAACAGAGGTGAAGGTGTTTTATTTTGGTGTTTGTATGGTAAATAATGGTTGCTTTGTGGGATGATGAAGGCACAGTGCTGTTTTTGTAGGGTTTGTTAAAAATTGCAGATTCTTGTGTTGCATGGTTGCCTTTTCTGTGAATATGTGTGCCGATTTTGCAGGGTTTTTGTGGTTTTGAGAGTTTGTTGAAATTAATGGCTGAGGTTTTTGTGCATCAATTTGTTGTTGGTACTGCTGCTTCCAAGGGGTCCTCTCAGTATAAAGTTCCACTAAAAGAAGAATCGATGTGGTTTCAGTTTTGTTTTCTTTTGTGTGTTAAGCCAACAGTTTCTGCTCCCCTTGTTTATGATATATTGTCACCTCAAACAGGGCATTTTCTGATATAGTAATCCTATTTGTAGCAATGCAGATCACAGTAAAAAAAGTTTGTGGATTGATATAGTCATATAGATCAAGGACGACACAGTTCTGTGCTTTCTTTCCTGGACAATTATTTCCACATGTTCTGTCGGAGAGCTGATTCATAAAGCCCTGGCATACGCAGCATAGCTCTAAAAATAAGCATTATACCATTAGCATAGCTGTAGTAGAAAATATGTATTTCCTAGATGGGAATGATCTATCTATATCTATCTATGAGTTTTGATTTGAACAATGTGGACGATCATGCAATGGATTGATGTTTTCATTTCAGAAATTATGGTAGTTAGTGATTGAACTGTTGATACTGGTTTCTCCTGTTTTCTAGACAAGATGGATCATATGAATCAAGGGAATAATTTGACTCCTGAAGTTCCAGTAAAGCGGAAACGTGGACGTCCTCGGAAAGATGAAAGCTTGTCTCTATCTGGTTCATTGGCATCTGAAAGAGTGAGTAAAAGTCGAAGCCGCAATAACGTTAGTTCGACTCATGCATTGGGAATTAGTTTGATGGGTCAGACAGTTTCAGGAGTTGTGGATGGATCATTTGATGCTGGTTATTTGCTTACTGTTAAAGTAGGTGGAACAGGCACAATGCTAAGAGGAGTCGTGTTTGATCCCGGTCATTGTGTACCAGTCACAGCCGCAAATGATGTTGCACCTCAAGTAAATATGGTTAAGCGAAACATTATCCCCTTTCCCTTGATGGAACCTTGCAAGGAAGCACCACCGGCAGAACGAGAGCTTCATCCTAGGCCTTGCCAGGGACACATAGATGTGGCTCCGACTAAAGCATTAGTAATTGATTCAAATCGCATGTATCAGAAGCCATCACCAGCAATACAATCAGGAACGGTTACAGCCTGTAGGGAAAAACAAATGGGCAAGTTACCGAGTGATGAAACTCCTTTTATTAGTAGCCATGGGTCTGATGAGAAAACCTGTCAGGTTTTGCATAACAATATCATGATGGTATTACTGAAGGATGGACTTCAAGTGCCGATTTTGGCTCCAGATACAAAAAGTAACTCTACTGATGGAGTTGTAGCTGACATTGTGAAACCAAATGCTAGCACTTGCCAGGTTTCCTGTATGAACAGACAGGTGATACCTCAAGCTGGAAAACAAGTTATCCGAATTGAGGAAATGACAAATAATGCTGATTCTTTGGAAGGCATTAATGCGAAGTTAACAAAGGTAAGCAAATTTTGATATTTTTTTCGGACTTTAGCGTATCGTAGATCAAGTAAGTGAGCTATCTGCATTCTGCATGAGTCAGTGGCAAGAAATGGAGAGGGTAGGGCGAGTGTTTATTTAGCGCCTTTTACATTGTCGCCTACTTTGAAACCAGGTAGTAAAGATTTTTTTTTTTTTTTAATTGCTTGCATCTAGACCCAAGTTCTTGCTTTGTGTGAATTTGAACGCAATCCTATGGTTGTCGTAGCCACTGTTCTACATGGACAGTGGCTTAGCCGGAAAAATCCTGCACCGATTGTTTGAACTTTGTCCCAAATAAGCTTTCTGTACTTGACTAATGAACTTTTCAATATTCGTTTTGCTTTCAGGAAATCGAATTGTCTAGGGAGGTGTCTTGTATAAAGGAGGCCAATAACCAGCTGGTTACACCAGAAAATAGCAGCTTAGTCGCAGAAACCTGTCAATTAAATGATGTAAAGGTATCTAAAGGAAGTATACCATCAAAGACAGCTAGAGTTCTAGCAACAGAAGTGCCCGCAAAAGAAATTCGGCCTTTTTGGATCAAAGAGATTGCCGGAGGCTCCGAATTGCCTGCAATTACATCATTTGCAGATCACCCAAAGCCATCAATAGAAGAATCTGCTTGTAAACCATCTGGTTCAGTGGGAAACAGCTTGCCAAGAGAAGGTAATCATTCTCTATTGAACAATAGCTAGTTGAGATTTATACTGTTAAAGCAACCCTCTACCAACGTGAAAAGTTCAGACATCTGAGAATCTAGTTATTCTACCGCCGATGAAAACCCACTACCTAGTGAAAAGTTTGATTCTACTTTGCTTTTTAAAATTGGGCCATCTAATTTTTAGCGGTACTAACAGGATGAACAATGTGGAGGTGCTGACTATAGGTGATGCAGTGGAGACGGAATGAATGGTTGGCACAGTTTGTACTGTAAATATGTAATAGCGAAAGTGGATTCTGAAACAGAAATGCTACCTGCGGAGAATTTTTGATCGACATGAACCCTTCAAATCAAGTGCAGTTATTTAACACTTGGTTGCAGATGTGCTGGCCACATTTGCAGGCCTTTTTTTTGGTTTGGTGCTAATAGGCAACTGTTTTTGTTCTTATACCAGCAAAAAGCTTGCATTGTTTACTGTAAAGCACTTGCCTCCATGTTTTTTTGCTTTTGAACTTTTGGGTGAAGCAGTTCTATGTTCTACATCATGAAACTTTGAAATGAATACTTAAGGAAAAGCTCCAACTTTCAGCCATTGCTTTAGTTGAAATTACCATGTTATGATTGAGCATGAAACATATTACTTCCCTGACAGTCACAAAAATCCATTGAATTCATTGTTTTCTTCAAACATGATTAGTTACAATCTTTAGGCAAGTAAACACCCTGAGTTTAAGAAACATATTACAAAATGCAGCAGCCCAAATGACTCACACAAAGATCTTGAAACCACATCAAATTACAATGTTATTGTAAAATTGGAGTGGAAGTATAGTACACGAGCAGGAGCACAAGAGACACCAAATCTTTTAACTGTTGCTCCCAGCATGGGTTAGTGTCTGTGCATTCACAAGCATCTTCACTCAGTCCTTTTTGCTAGTCTATAAGACCATATACCAATCTATCAACAGCCACACATTTGTACTGACAAAGATGAAGGAAGAGGGAAAGAGATCACACCCAAGCTTCTTTCACATGTGCTCCGGAATTTACAACTGCTAGATGTCCTCCGGACTTCTTTATTGATCTATTCAACTGAAAAACAGGGTGCCTGCAAAGCCTTTTCACACCTTCCCTGAAACTTATTCTACTCAAAAAGCTTTCTGCATCACATTTTTCAGCTTCATCTTCCCAACAAGTGAGCTCATGCTCTTCCTTGCCATCGCATTTTGAGTTGAAACTTTGGAAACTCTCATCTGAGTCGCTATCTGAACTGTCCTTAACACTCAACAACTTGGCCAGGATGTGCCTCTGGCGTTCTTGCTTCTTCCCTGTCAAGTGTCTGTCCTCGTCGCCCGGGGATCTTGAGCAAGAAGACACCTCTCTAAGTGCAGTTGCTGATTCTTCTCTTTCTCTTAAAGCTCTAACTATTAGTGTTTTCAGAAAATTCATCACTTGCACAGCATGAATCAGTGCAGTCAAAGGATCAGACATCTGTAAATGATCAAACCACATTAGCAAAAGATAATACGAAATAGAGTGGAAACTCATTTTAACTTCTATACATCAACCTGAGTCATGTTAGGAGCAAAAACCATGGCTATATTCCGAGCATTCATCTTGTTCAGATGTTCATACTGCACCACATCTGACATAAGATTGATTGCCCAGTCAAGGAGAGCTGATTCAGTTGGTGGGAGGGTTTTAACCAGTTCACAGCATTCTTCTTCAGTGTTGCAGCGCATAACTTGTTCTGGTGTGAGCGAATCGAGGATTCCCAAAGGAAGTTCTCTGAACCAAGCCTATACAATCATAAACTATCAAAATAATTAGTGTCTTATGGAAGAAAAACAAGCTAGCACTCACCCTAAGAATCATTTTTCATGAATGAAGTACAAACTAAATGAGAGGTTTTACAAGTTATACCTTGATTAAGCCAGCCAAGCAATGCATGTCAATACCCTGTGGTATAATTCCTTTATTTAGTTGGTCTCTGACTAATTCTTCTTGGCTGTTCTCTGCGTTAATTCTAAATATGCCTTCAGCCTTGACATCATAGTCAATAATAGTAAAGCATGAGCCCATTAATAAACTGGATAAGCACACTAATTGAAGAAATAAATAAGGAAATGACATACTAGAAGACCACCCTGGGAGTATAAATGCCTCTGCATCAGCAAAAGAATTGTTGGCACGCTGTTACCTCTGCTATCAAAGGAGCACTGCATAGATTTGGCGGAGACACCAAAAACCCTCACACTGAAAATTAAAATCTGAATATTAGATAAACTACGTGGATCACTTGCAGACATTTATAGCTAGAGCTTCTACAGATCATAAACATAGATTTCATTTCAAAAACGCAGGATTTACTAATAGTAAGGTCTCTCTCTGAATCTATGAAACATGCATTATCTTCTTTTACTTCTGGAAGATACAAGAGTGAGAAACAATCAGCTTATTGATATTGGAAGACCAATCAGATTATCATTTTTGGGATCCATGGAATTCCTGGTATCCCCCAAATAGAGATTTTTTTATTAGTATTTTTTATTTTTTTTAATACAATATATGAGGGCCGCTACTACGAGCAGTAAAAACTAGAAAGGGAGGTTATTAAGATACAACTAGCATTATGTCATAATAATATGGAAATTCAAATCACATCCGCATGAAAATTGCAAGATAAAATACTATAAATACACTCTGGAGACGAGGGTGATGGAACTGAGAGCAAAGTGTTAGACTAGATCATGATTTTAAAGGGAATAATTTGCATTCATGTTGGCTTGCTTCCTTTTTTTTACTGCAAGTGTGGTTTCTATTGGCATGGCATTCAGTATATATGAGAGAAAAAGAGAATAGAACGAAGAATAGCTGGAATACTCTTGACCATGCCAAAAGTGATGCTTAAAAAATCCTAATGTTCGATACTCACAAGAAAATGAAACAAAGTGTGAGGGAAAATAACATAGAACAAGAAACCCATCAAACCAAATAAAAGAATGCAGATCTTAAGAACAATCAGATAAACAAGAAGAAAGAAGAAAAGCATTTCTCCAATATGGGTAGTGATCCGTAAATCAGTACAGGTAGTGATTCCATAAATCAGTAAATCAAGATGTTTAAAAAAACAAAAAGATTGAACACAAAAAGCAATCAACCATTTCAAGCAGTGATCTTCAAAACCGAAGAGACGAACACTAAAACAAAAGCAATCTTCCATGACTCCATTTACTAGTAGTGAACACAACCAAAAAGAAGAAGAAGATCAACAAAAAAGTAATCTACCATAACTCCACTACAAATAGTAATCTCAAAACGAAAAAGATCAACGAAATAACAATCTTCCATAATTTTCATTACTAGTAGTGATCACAAAACAAAAATGATCAACAAAAAAAGCAATCTTCCACAACTCCATTACAAACAATAATCTCAAAACAAAAAAGATTATTTAAAAAAAAATTCCATAATTCCATTACCAGTAGTGATCTCAAAAACCAAGAACGACCACCACAAACACAATCTTTCATAATTCCATTACCAGTAGGATCCAAAAAAAAAACAGGTTTATAATGAATACAATCTTCCACAACTCCAATACAAATAGTGATCTCAAAAACAAATCTTCCGCAATTCCATCAGCAGTAATGATCTCAGAAACAAAAAAGATTAACAAAAAACCAATCTTCCATAATTTAAATAACTAGAAGTTATCTTAAATACCCAAAAAGATCACCAAAAACAACAACAACAACAAAAGAAACAATCTTACACAATTCAATTACTAGTAGTGATCTAAAAACAAAAAAAGGAATTAACAAAAAGCAATCTTCCATAATTTTCATCACTCTTAGTCATCTCAAAACAAAAAAGATTGAACAAGAACCAATCTTCCATAATATTTATTACTAGTAGTGATCTATCTCAAAAAAAAAAAAAACCAAGAAAGACCACAAAACCAATCTTCCACAACTCGATTAATACACATAGGAACGACACAAAACCAATCTTTCACTCCAACAACTGACTGATCTGAAAACCAGCAAGCAAAAAGATCAAGGAACCAAACTCTAAGCAACCAGCAAGAAGAGAACAGACCTAGCACTGGGAACACGGAGAGGCAGCTCGGGCTCAAACTCAACGGGCAGGCCAAGGAAGCCATGGAACCGATCAAAGGTGACATGGGAGACATGGCAAACATCGGTGGGCCAGCCAATCTCCATGCCGGAGCCGCACACCTCCTCCGCCCCGACGCTGCACGTCAGAACCGACCTCCTCAGCGCCGCCAGTAACGCCGCCACCCCCGGCCGGCCCTCCACCACGTCGAAGTGGAAAAAGGTGCCGCCTTTGGGGGAGCCGGAGGTCGAGAGCTGGGTCATTGTGATCAGGAGAGTGTGGGAAGCTCGAACGTCGAGGGGTTTCTGGGGCTGGAGGGGTGAAGAGTGGTGGGGAGTTGCAGAGGTTTCATGGCGGGTGGGAGGATTTGGTGGGAAGGAATTGAATGGTTGGAGAAGATGGGGACCTGTTCGGGTTAATATATTTGAGTAGGGGTATAATTGGTATTTCAAGTTGAATTATAACCTTATTTATTTATTTTTCATGAAATTTATTTATTTTTTCTTTACTGTTAATATGCAATTGTGGAGGGGATAATTTGTCGGTTTTTTTATATTGTTATTATTTTGGTGGAAAATGTTTGTTAGCCAAGAACTATGTTTGTTCATTAAATCATGTTTTTATTTTTATTTTTATTTTAAAAAAACTCAATTTTTTTCTTTTATTTTCTTATCAAACTTTTTGTATGCACTCTCTAGTTATTAGAGAAAATATTTCGACCTTAAATAAATACAGATAAAACAGTTATTTTCAAGTTTATGTAAAAGCTTCTAATACGAGTGTTTGATGGACTTATTATTGACGAAAATAATTTCTTTTAGTTTTAATAAATATGGTCATGTATTTTGAATAAATTATTAGATTAATTTTAAACTAATATACTTATATCGATTTCATTTGATACTAAGCAACTTCTATAATTAGTTTAATATTTCAATCAACTTATTGTTTGTTGCATCGTGCTTTAGATTTAACAAGTTTTAAATACACATTTTATGCCACTAATTGATTGTTTTATATTTTCAAAATATAAATCACTCGAAATAAACTTCGATATTTTATTTTTCTATTAGTATTTGTTATAATGAGGCTGGATTATCTTGTTTATTATTTATGACTTTTTTTTCTTAAGGTCAAAATATTGTGGTGGGGAGTATTATTAGCATTTATATAACTACTATTTTTTATATATAAAATGATATTTAGTAAGCATGTGTAGGTAGTTAGTGTCATTACAAGAGGGGAAAACAAGATAAAAATGATAATTTGAAAATTAATTACTAATAATCTCTCTCAAGAAATATGTAATGGCTAAAAGCCTAAATTTGGTTTAAATTGTCAACTTCAACTATCTATACTTTTACTTTCATGCAAACATGTATAGTATAACTTCTTCTCCATTGGACATCCAAAATTAGCTTGTGTCTAGTGCAAGTTATATTTTATACATTCATTTCAAGTTCTACATACCAACAATCTTCATATACAAGTTCTTTGCATTTCCATTTTAACATTGTTTGCTAGCCCAGAATGGCATTTTCTCTATGCATGTCAAATATGTCAAATGGAAAATCACATTGTGTAGAGCAACATACACAATTTTGGTCCAAGCTTCAATTTCAAGCTAATGTACATATTGGTATGATGCCATGGCTATATGTGCAAGCCATAACAATTTAAGCTTGCAGGTGTTGAAATCAACAAGGATGTGTAAAAAGCTTGAAACATAGAGTAGTTCACAATGTGATTGTGATTTGATAGAATGGTTGGTTTCTTCTTCATCAAACTTGTGAAGAAGTGAGAGCATGAGAATTTCCAAACTCTATCATATATATGATTCATATTCTTCTTTTTGTGAGAGTTATTAAAATTATTCTCTTATTTAATATTTAAGGGGAATATTTGATTTCTATGAACCATTTTAAATAAATGATTTAAAGTCATCAATCATAATAAATAATATGAAAGTAATTAAATTCAAAAGCATATTAGATAGTAGGTTAGAAATATTGATTTGACATGGGGCTAAGCCTATAGGTTGAGTGAAAAAAAAATTGACAATAAAATTCTCATATAAGTAAATAGGAAAGTCTTGAAAAATTAGTTACACGTCTAATACTTAATACAATGGAATCCCGAATATTGTGTCCATATAAATATTTTACTTTATTAATTTCCTCGGCCCAGTACTTAAACCAAATTATTACTTCTTCTCTCACATACAAAATATATAAATACGTATGAGAGTACAAATAGTACATTAAGTCAGAATTATAAGAATTTCATCAATGGGAATGAAGAACTGTACTTTCAAGTCTAATTAAGTTAATAAAATGAAATCACACACCATTTCTTTATTTACATTCATGACATCATTGGCATTAAACAACCAAATTTGATTCAGCCCCCTAACCTTTAGATGCCCTACCTTTGGTTGCATCTATTTAAATTTATAGATAACATTAAGCTAAAGTTGACAAGATTAATATAAAATACCCAGCATTATAACTAACCTGCTCCCCATATTAGTCACCTCCCTAAGCATCTCTTTCATGGCTCCACAATGGCATAACATCAACCAACTAAAACCCTACGTTGTTGAGTGGTGGGTAACAATTGGGACAAGCCAGCATTGAGGGCATGCATGCATTGTATTGACTGTTGAGTGTGACCACCATATGCCCTTCTTTTTGGAACCTTCTTCAAAACGGGACAGGTAGGCAGGCCACGAGAAGCTATTAAAGAAGAGGTTGGCCCCTCTCTTCAAGTGTTTCTTATCCACAAGTGACAAATTAACATGCTTCTTTGGGGGGTGTATCTCATTATTCCTTCTAAATACATGCTTTTGGGCACTCTAGATAAAAATTTTTCATTTTATTTTATACAAAAGTGCTCGAGTTGGAGGTTTTTTTACTCAATCCTTTTATTCAGGGCCCTTTGTAATACTTTAATGCAATTTTATTTAACAAATCTAGAATTATCAATAAAACTATCTAAAAAATGTATGAATAAAACTATAAATTTTAATCAGAAACGTACCTTGATCCCCATTAGATCTGAGTGAAAAATAGTTTAATAAGTATATCAAAATATCCCTTTTTATTTCATTAATTAAAATACAATAGTCTACTTTTAGATGACTTTTTATTACTAAAATTAATGATTTCTTTTGTTCAAGGTAAATATTAATTTAGCATCACTATAAGAACAATTAAAATAACTCGGTTAAATATTAAATTTTCTTAAGTCATGCCACTTTGGTGACTAACAAGCTTATTATATTTAATAATTATTTAACCTATACACTTTATATATATATATATATATATATTAAAAACATGGTTAAAAATTTAACCTTTCCAAGCCAAGTCACTTAGGTGACTAATAGGCTTATGTTAAATAAATATTTAATTATCATATTTACTTTTATCATTTCATATACAAATAATTCAGTAATTAAATATTGATAATAAATCCTATTAAATAATAAGTCTTCCTTTAAGCTGATTAATTATTCACATAAATATACTAAAAAATTATTACATAATTATTATAATTACCACAAATGCACACATAATTCTACCAAGCATTGACACCTTCTTTTATGCAAAACAATATTCGCATAAATTACATATCTATAACCGTTAATGATGCAACTAATTTCTCTTCGCTAAGGGATGTGACGGGCCAATAATGTCATCTCTCCCACTCAGATAATGACGCCCAATAATGGTCATTGTTAAAAAAACCATAGAATAAAATTACAAATTACAAATTTCATTTAATAAAAATAAACCCATGGAGGGGCTCGTATGACCGCATGTAAGACTTTAATGTAATTCTATACAATAATTATAGAATTGCCAATAAAACTAACTAAAAATTGTATGAATAAATAAACTTTAATTGAAAGCATATCGTGATCGATGCTAATTTTGAGTGAATAAATAATGTTTTATCTTTTCTTCCTTCACCTTATAGTATCTTTATCTTCGATGATGTAAGAACAACTTTGAACTCCTTTTATTACAACACTATGCTTTTTGTAAGGGAAAAGAGATGTACTTTGTGTGGCCCAGAATAGTTTCATATAATTAAGTATATTATAACCATCAATAATATAACTTTTTAGAAACTACACCTTTTGACTTTTATGAACCCAACATAATGAGATTAATTTTCGTTAATGAAATTAATTAATAATCTAACACCCTTTCCACTACAGTTGAGAGCTTGCTTCGATTTATAAAGGTTTGGCAGGGCATTTTAAGGGCATTGTTCTTGTTTAAGTCACTAGTACAGAGTTTATAATCAGTATTTTTTCATTTTTTGTAGTTGGACATTTATCTATGCAACTGTCCAAGTTTTTCTTGCATATAATTTGATGTTTTTATGGGGATATATATCTGTTTGAAAATTTTTATTTTAGCATGTATGGTTATGTAACAACCTTAATGGTCCTTTTGTTTCTTTTTAGTTAAGTGCCGTTTCGACTCCTTCATTAAATAAATTGTTTTTTTATATAAAAAAGCACTAATTTACTGTTTAATCATCAAATTTTCTAAACTACCATGAACTAGCTATAGTTTTTATGTGTTATCTAGTCATCTTACTGACTGTTGCAGCCATGCCTTACAACAAAGTGATCTCGGATTAATTATGTTCTTGATACAATTCTTCATTAGCATCCAAAAGAAAGTAACAGATCTTAACCAGCCCAAATAATAGGGGAAATTAATGATATTGATTATTATAAATTTGATAGATAGGCACCAACAATATTGTATTTATCACATTTTTTTACTCATTGTATAAAAATCAAACAATGTGGTTCCTACCCATATAAATTTGATGTAACATGGACCATCACAACACATGAAAAAAATGAAAAATGGGACCTAGATTTTAAAATGTGAACAAGTTGGCTTGGTCTACCAGGACCATTATTTTAATTAGATTGTGCAGAAACTAGAGAGGACTGTTACAATGAATCAGAAATTTTGATGGTATTTGCAAACTTGTAGTCTTCTGTTAAATACTTTTGTACTACAATGTAAGATGACAAAGATCTACTTGCTAGCTCACATAAACCTTTCATATTTGTTCTAAATAGAGAAATACTTTCCACCAATTCCTTACAAGAGATAATAGTTCTAAAGCCAATATAAGTAAAAGCCAATATAAGTACATACAACTCCTATGCTGATTTGTTCCAGCTTGCTAGCAACCAAAAAACTGTTTTCATGAACGGTTGGTATATTTATAGTTTTAAAATTCCTTTTTTTTATTATAAAAATTCCCTATGTTGACTCTATCTTATAGTTTTTCGAATCAGTTTCTATATATATGATAGTGAAAGATTTTATAATTAACTGATTGGGTCAAGTAATAAAAGTTGTTAATTTTTTTGAATTTAGCTAAATTAATATTTTAAAATAATATAAAAAATATATTTATCAATTTTAAGTGTCAAAAGAGTAATATATGATAATTTCATATAAAATTTTCTTTACTTAATTGAAAAAAATATAAATAATTTAGAATTGGCTTAAAGTTGATTCGGTCCTTAATATGCCCTGTTAAGTGCAAGTTCTGACGTTAAACTATATATATATATATACAAGTTCTGATCAGGTTACTTCTCTTAATCCATTATATTTAATAGATTGGTAGCATTAATGTAATATGTAATGCACCCAGTATAATATAATGGAATCTCTCCAAGTAAGAATAGTAAATCTGAAGCAATTTGTTATTGAAACCCTCTTGCATGCCACTAAAATTTGCCCAACTGTTGCAAATAGTGATCTAGCTAGCTACTGATCAATCTGATATATTATTTTTTTTTTGGAACAGTGTATGGTTCTTGTTAATATATATCTGCCCCCTGTGGTTTCTCTAATAACATCAAAATATATAACAAACATTGGAATCAAAGATCCTGCTTGATACAACATGAAAAATAGTGCCAAATGTTATTATATATCTAAAAGACTAAAACAATATGTACAATTGGATCAAAATAAAAAACAATTCCTCCTCTATTATCATCTATCATGGAACATGGCCAGAGCTAGTACAGCACTTGATCCAACGTATGTTCTTCCAAATCAATAGACAACTTGTCTCTGTTATCAATGAGCTAGATTCATATGTATTTATAGGAAGAGAAATATAAGTGAAACATGAGTGAGATACTACTCTTCAGGAAGCAAAGCATCTCTTCACGTGAAAATATGTGTATACCATTTATTTTCATGCATGTATTAATTTTTCTACGTACATAAATGCTGTACTTATTTATATCCATATCTGTAGCATATAAATATAGAGTAAATGAAGAACACACAGTAGATATATTGGTGAAGTTGCAGAGGTTCCATAAAGATGGTAGTTGTGGTAGCGATCTTAGAACTAAGACTTTCATGTTAACTTCGCATTCAATGATCACAAACAAGAATGTTTGTTCCTCGAACTACTCGGTTTCATGCTTGCCAATATTGGTTACCAGACCTTAGAAGCTTCAAAAAATTCATAAATATGATCACTTGTTTACTCAGAGTCTCGTTTTGATTGGAAAGAATGAATAATTTCAAGGGAACAATTTATATGAGTTACACCCCGTATACCTTATATAAGTTAAATATTTAATTAGAACTTTTTTTTAGTAGGTTTCACAAAATAATATTTATATATATTAAAAATAAGGTATATAAGTAGGAGGTGTATTTATATAATCTTTTTTTGACATCATTATGATCTATTTTCAAAGTTTCAAAAGATGCACATGTCAATAAATATTTTTAAATTAATCTCTATTATAATTATTTTGATAATTAAGATAAATAGGTCAAAAGCATTAAATTGTGTTAAAATTTTATAATTATTTTTATTATTTATTATTTTATTTATCTATGTAATGTTTGAAATTGTGAGATATATTAAATTACTCAAAATAAAAGATGTAATTCATATAAGCTACATAAGGTGTACTTCACATATATAGGGCAATCACCGCACTTCACAATGAAAAAAATAAGATGGTTTGAAGAGTGCTTCTAGTTGTTCAATCTAAATTAGGATTTCTAGCATTAAAATTCCTTATAATTACAAACCCTACGTGTCCAAAATTGATTATACAATCTTTTAAGCTGCTATATATGAAAATATAATATGGTCTGAATATTACAGGACCAACAAATAATACTATGATCTCTAATGTTGTAAAAGCAATATTATTAGTAGCTGCACAACAAATTACATATATAAGATTTTTTATATTTGTCAACCCCATGTCTATTGAGATTTGTTTGCTCTTACATCTCACACACAATATGTGACCTCATGTCAAGAATCATACACATTAGTCACCAAATGCTCTAACAAAAATAAGTGAAATGTTTGCCTATGACACATTTGCAAGATTCAGAACTATAAATTAATCAATGGTACAAATAGCTAGTTTTAATTATGAAAATTTGTAGATCCATAAACCCAAAATAAAATAGTCCATTGACAATATATAAACTTCTGTCATCCAGCAACAGTGGACCAGGTTGGTGGTACAGTAAAAGTGTAGCACCTTATTATAATTTTGAAATTGTAATATCATGCTTTCTTTGCTAGAACAATTTGGCCTTTTGCTGCTGTTTGATGCAGAAACTTCCAAAAAAAATGTTTTTCATGCTTTGCAACAAATATTGGATGAGATGCATTATCATTTTCTGATCAAATTTTAAAAATTTAGCACTCAATATCAACTTAGTAGGATATTGAGTGAAGTCCATTTGATGATAATCAATTTTACGTTGACTTGGAGTCATTTATACAATTTTACCAATCAAACGAACAAAATATTGTATGAAATTAGTATCTACTATATATAGTTGTGTTTGATGCTTTAAATTGACAAATATATAATTTCATTACTTTACATTATTGATTTAGCAAAACTAAGAAAAAATATGTTTTAATAATTTTTTTCCTCTGGGGACTCAATCGCAAAATTTACCAGCAAAGAATCATCAATAGAGTTTCCCCCAAGAAGCAAGGAGTAGAGTCAACTTGTGGAATTTTTAGAGTGATAAAAAAAAAATTTAATATGATTCTGATCCATTTAATGTGAGCAGACTTTCATCATATTAACCACCTTTTTTATATTTTTTCATTCCTCAAAATGTGAGAATACATGTTTCTGTTCATGAGTTTTATTCATAAATTTGCAATGGTGAATGCAAAGGATTAAATCTATTGGGGGACAATTTTAATCTAGAGATGAACATTGACACTGGAAAATTGTACATCTAAATTGTTACTTGGAAAAAAAAAGGTTGAGTTGACATGTAATAGATTAAGCCCATCAGGAGGAGCTTATCTGGTCCACTTACTGTCAAGCTTTGATGGGTGAATGCTGGAAGCCCAAAGAGCACACATAAAAAATATAGGTAAGCTTTTCTCAAAATAGTCATGATTTGATACATTTTTTTTAAATTTAAAAATGCTAAAAATACCAATGTTTAAAGCATCTCACTTATTTATTAATAACATATTCCCGAAAATGGATCTTTGTACCAAATCATTAAGAGAAATAAAATGAATGCAGAAGCATAAATTAATGGATCTATATCCCATTCTCATTGATCTATATCTTACAAATCATATTATCAAAATTCTTCACTAATGATGAGCTGTTAAAAAATAGACTGTATATCTAATATGAGGATATGACCTTTTATGCATACCTATCACAATTGTTAGTCTTCTCTTATTTATAACTTAACCCATTATAATTCAGAAATAATTCTTTTGGTTTCTACATCCTTTGTGTCTCATACTTATTTAACTGCTCCTAACCCAATGACTTTAAACCTTAATGAACTAATTTAATTAGGATTAGGTCTTAATGACAATAATGTACGATTATAAATGGAGAAATTTACTTTGAACTACACCTCATATATATATATATATATATATATGAGGTGTAGTTCAAAGTAAATT
>JAVDBV010001130.1:0-22843 GCA_032619315.1 Piper longum
GGGGAGATGAGTGGAGCAGGCAAGGTGGGTAGAAGAAGAAGAAGAAGGTGGTTTAGGGAGGGGGGCGGGGCGGGGGAGTGGGGAGGGGAGTTTATTCACTAGGATAGTTATTTTGAGTTAGTCTTGGGATTTTGGGTTTAAGTGAGGCAAGTTGGGGCAAATCAAAATAGCTTTATTCTATTTTATAATATAAAAAAGTGTACTCTAGTCCATCTTTTTCTCAAACAGATTATCAGGGAACGTGTCAACCGCTTCACATACATGGTACATCACAATATTATTAAGTTTATAAGTGTTTTTGAATATGTAAATAATGTTGTGTACATGAGCTATTAAAGCTAATAAAAATGGATAAATAAAATATGAAAGATAAATTATTAACATTTTAAATATCAATAAAATAAATTCATTGTATGTTTAATATTATAAAATATTAAATATTTATAATATTGATATTTTACGACCAAAAAATTATTCAATATAAATAATCGTTTACATAATTTTAATTACTGCAAAATCAAATATAGTTTACATCAGTATAATTTAATTAAAATTTCATTAAAAAATATTTTAAATGCTTTTATTTTTTGAGAGATTTTATTTTATATTATATTGTTTTATTGAGAGGTTTTTTAAATTTTATCTTTTGATAGATTTTAATATTTTTACAGTAAACAAAATACACTTATTAATTTTTTTGGTACGTCCCACTTTATTAAAAAATGGTTAGGTGTGG
This sequence comes from Piper longum, assembly GCA_032619315.1. NCBI lineage: Eukaryota > Viridiplantae > Streptophyta > Magnoliopsida > Piperales > Piperaceae > Piper > Piper longum. The sequence goes on from JAVDBV010001130.1 coordinate 737, forward strand.
GACATTGTATTGCCCCTATGTACGTCTTATTTTCACACTTCCGGACAACACCTAGACGTGTTCACCGCTTCCACATGCGTATATCCCACTTTATTAAAAAATGGCTAAGTGTAGGATATCATAGTGTCACCGTGTGCGTTCGACCTTCATAGCACTCGACAACCCCGAGATGTATTGACCGCTTCCCTATGCGTACGTCCCACTTTATTCAAAAATGACTAAGTGGGGATATTGTAGTGTCACATTGTGCGCCCCACTCTAAACAACCCTTAAACGTGTCAACCAATTCCATGTGTACATCTCACTTTATTAAAAAATAGCTAAGTATGGGATATTGTAATGTCACCATGTGTGCCCATTTTCATAGCTCCAAACAACACCTAATCGTGTTGACCGCTTCTATATGTGTACGTCCCACTTTATTCAAAAACGGTTAAGTGTGGGATATTGTAATGTGTTCGAGTGTGCCCCACTGTCACGGCTGTAGACAACCGCAAGACGTGTCCAACCGCTTCCATATGTTTACTCCCTACTTTATTCAAAACGGTTAAGTGTGGGGCATTGTAGTGTCACCGTATATGTCCCACCTTCACAACTCTAAACAACCCCCAGATATGTCATTCGCTTCCATACGTGCACATCCCACATTAATTAAAATTCAAAAAATCAACTCTAATTTAAAAATAATTAAGTGTGGGACATTGTATTACCATTGTGTTCATCCCGCTGTCACAACTTTGGACCCCAAGATGTGTCGACCACTTCCATATGCATACATCTCACTTATTTAAAATTCAATGTTCACAACTCCAAACGACCTCCACATAGTGTACTGTCACTTCCATTTTCTTATGCCTCTCTTCCCTTGTCCCTCCATGTCGTCTTTTAAACCAAGATCGTTTAAGTTTCCATGTGTGTGGTTCGTTTTTTAACTTATTTAAATCCTAAACCAAATCGAGTTATCCGTAAAGCCCGACACCTCCAACCCAAAACCCCTAAATCTTAGCCCAGAGGCAAATAAGGCCAAGATGGCGTGCAGATCTCTAATCCAAAATTCCTTTGGCCTTTGTCTCCGATGTGGCGACAGGGCTACTTCAGGTCCCTAATATGTAAAAAGCTCCCAAAAACTTCTCCCAAACCAACACGTAGGCCATGTAGATAACGGGTCACAAGCTAATCATTGCTCTCACTATGTTCAACTCGACCCACCAATGAATGAAACTCTTTGGTATACTCCCTAATAGTACTAGTCCCTTGTCGAATAGCAAGCAACCTTCTAGAATTGCCTCTTCAACTCTATTAAAAAATCACTCCAAGCAACCACTTGAAGTTTATCCAATTGTTCACACTAAATACATAAAGATCTCCACCAAGCAGCGGCTGCATGTCGAAGTTGAGGCACGACAACCTCAACATGAGCGTGAGGAGGAATTCAAACACTACAAAGAATTTGCGGAGCTTTTTGTATCCAATCAAGAACCTCATATGTCCCATAATCACCTTTAAATGCCGGAAGTCCAAACTTCATTTGACATTGCCACTGTTTGCTATTGTTGAAAAGGGCTTGTATATAATTTCTCTCACGTAGAAAAGGATTATAAACTTGCTGATTGTGAGGAGTATGCAAAAAAAGGGGTGCCTGTGCAAGGGGAGTTGCTTGTGGCAAAACTTTAGAATTAACCACTTGAGGTGTCACACGTGTCATGGCTTGATTTGACACCATAGTAGCAACAGGAAAGGGTGCATTCATTCTCACCAATTGAAGAAGAGGAGTTTGATCAGCCATCCATATGGAAAAAAATCTATCAGAACTTTTAGTAAGTTCTGTCAAATGAAGATAAGTGGCATTTTTACGGTCTCATGACTCTCGTGGCCATTATTAGATTCCTTTATTGCTTGCAAAATTAGACTAAACTGATCCTTTGTTGTTTGTGGCGGATTAGAAGTCTCCCCAAGTTGCTGTTTTGGAGCCATTGCTCAAAACAAACACGAAGTCCTCCCAAAAAAAAATAATCTATCTCAACAAAATATCAACAAAAATTATTGAAGCAACACCAACACAGATAGATCCAATAACTTCTAAAAACAACAATAAATAGGTAATTGATGGAGGTTAACAAACCAAACTTGATGTCGCCCAAGGACGAACACTCGAAAGATAAAGTCGACTAGGGCTAGAAGAGGTTTGCGTCAACTCAAATCTGAGAAAACCCAAAATTGATGCATTATGAAGTCTAGGAAAGTAGATGGTGGCGTTGGGATGGTGGGGATGATAACTCACAACGTGTGAAGCTGAAAAGCAAACAAATTGGATGGTGGTGGTCACAGGAAGAACGTTGGCAAGAGGAAAACTCGAAAGATAAAGTCAACTAGGGCTAGAAGAGGCTTGCGTCAACTCAAATCTGAGAAAACCACAAATTGTTGCATAATGAAGTCAAGGAAAGTAGATGATCGCATTGGGGTGGTGGGGATGATATGTCACATGTCACAACTTGTGATCCTAAAAAGCAAACAAATTGGTCGGTGGTGGCGGGGCATAGGAAGAACGTTGGCTTTGAGTACCAATTGATGCAAACTTGCAATCTGATTTCTGTACTTAGAAAATAGATCCAATGATGAAGGCTGTAATCCTTAAAGTCAAGCTTTATGATAAGAGAGAGAGAACAATACAAAGGAAGTAGAAAAGGAAGAAGAATGTGGGAGAGGAGGAAAACATCTATTCATTCATCCATAGTAAAAAAAAACACATTACGACCTCCTAATATAATACACAACTTTGATGAAAACAAGATAATGACTAAAATACCCTCAACTGACATAACCAATAAAACAAATAATACTTAACTAAAATACCCCTAAATCAAAATACTTAAATAAACATCAAAAAACAACTAAAAGCTTATGTTGGGAAACTTCTTATGCTTATGTCCTTCAAAAATTTAGGATTTTCAGCCCTTTTAACATTTGCCTCTTTTTCATGTTCTTCATCGATACTAAGTTGCAAAGAAGGCATAGGATTCTCAGGTATATGTGTGTCATCACCAACCCTTTGGAGTCGGAGAAGAAAGGAAGAGCGAGGTGGTTTACTTAAGAATTCTTATGGGAAAGGGTAGGGGTACGGGGTAGTTGGTATGTGGAACTTAAGGTACTTGTGCGTGGTAGGTGGGTGGTTGTTTTATATAAATGATGAGTTCACCTATTAAAGCTTTAGCTTTTGGTTTTTGGTCTAAGCATATCAACAATGAATGCCTTCTATTACCTAATTATTTTAATATCTATATTACTATACTCGTTACTTGTTACTTGCGTTTTGGCTCATTAGAATTATATTTCGTTACCATTCTGGAGTAAACTATATTTTATTATATGTTCTTTTTATTATTTTTTTTATGGATCCTTCTCTAGCTCCGTTTTCTTATTAATTTTTTATGGTTGTTTGAATGACAATAGTTAGTATTGACTTTATCAAATACTTATACGAGCATGTTGCAGGCACAGTATTTATTGACTATATAATGGGGTGTTATTTTGGGAATTCGTATGAATCTAAGAGAAGTTGTACAAATCAATATTTTTTTATTTATTTTTTGATAGATACAAATCATTATTCTTATCCTATACAAAATATTTTATATTTTATATGCGTTGGGATAAATTCTAAATATCTCTGATTATGCCTCAATGGTGGTCCGACACCGTATTGAAATGCAACTTCAAACTTCGATTGGGTAAAAGGTTTTTGTTATCGTATATCGGTTTCGTCTCAAAAGGTCAAAAATAAAAGATCTCGGAGTGATTTAGAAGAATTTTTGAAAAGATTGGGTGCTTGAAGTAATATTGTAAATAAAAAATTTTATAGCTGAAAATCCTTAATCACATTTTATTTTAATTAACTAAAACTAATGACAGAATGCAATATAAACATGTTAGAAAACATATAAACTAATAATGATACAATACAATATAACTTTACATAACAAATAATTAACAAATATCTTCAAATGATTTTATTGATAAATGAACACAAGTAAAAATAACTACATAAGAACAACTTAAAAAATATATCAAAAAAATAAATAAACTACCCTCCATATTTACATTTGTTAATATTATTTAATAATAAATTAGAATAGGACAGAATAATTAAATTAAAAAATATATCATGAGATTTGTAGGAAAATCCGGCGAGACTGGCAAATAGTCATCTCTGCAAGAGAATTATCTCGAGGTTTTTGAGAAAACCAAAGAACAATATGCATTGCATTTACTAGGCGTTTTTAGGAAAATTATCTGTAAAGGTTTTATTTGCCTATAACTATATTCTGTAAGGGTTTTAATTTAATCATCCTTGACTACTACGTTTGAATCAATTGGTTATTAGAGCCAAAAGATCCTACATTTTGTTGAATTTTCTAAAATTTCATTATAACTGGGGCACAAAATCAAATTAGGGAAGAGTAGGGTGCACCACCATCTCTACTATTTCGAATAGTATGGTGCACCATTTTCTTTGTTGTCAAAAAACTATTGCAATCGTCCCTGCAACCATGCACAAAGATGATTTTGAGCATCATTTTCATGATCTGCTCTTTGCAACCATCCTGTTAGCGTTCATCCCTGTTGGCCACCATTCTTTCACCCTGCTGCAACAGAGGTTAGAAGTGGACCTCTGCTGCTGGACACATCCATCAGTGCAAAGCTGATTGTCTACTCAGCTTTGCAAACTGCCTTGTTGTTCAACAGTACCCTACCTGCGATTGATGCAACAACCCAACCCAATGTTGTTGTCCCCAACCTGATGGTTGGAACCAACCACCTCGCCAAGGTCATCAATCTCATTGATGGCAATTGGTCGCTACAACCGGCATTGGCTTCTTTTTCTCCTCAATGTCAACAGGAAAACTCAGACCTTTGGACCACACTCCGTGAGCAATATACGACTTTTGTTGGACGTCATTAGCATCAATATTTTCATGGACCCAACGCACAAATTTTGCAAACATATCCAGGAAACCAAAGAAGAAATAAAGAATAAGGAAAAAATATAAGGAACAAACTTCATCTGGCATGCTCTCAACGGGGTTCATTGCTACTTTAAAATTTGATGGTGATTCTTATTAAGGGGAGTCTAATACAGTGCATCTATACATGTGTTATAAGGTACCTTTACCAGCATGGGAGTTATACCTTTGACTCCACTTACTAGCATAGGGAATAAGATGCATTGCATTTACTGGGGGTATTTAGGGAAATAATTTGTAAAGAATTTATTTACCTCTAAATATAAGGCAATCTCATTGTAAATAAAACTTTTGACATACATGATATGAATGGAGATTGGTTGAGAGCCTTATTTCCATTGTTCTTCTATTGTTCTTTATTTATCTCTATTTTTTTGGAGTAGTTGTTAATTTCATCATCCTCAACTACTACATCTGCATCATGTATTCACTACTATTTTATACACATTCTCGAGATTTACATCTGATCTAGATGTATGGCTTAAAGGGGCATCTATACTTTTCATGCATATGCTCATAACAACATTACAATTTAAATGTATTTCCCCTTGATTGGCACCAACCTTTTTGTAGCTTCATAATCTCTTTCTCCTGATTTATTTAAGCAAAAATATTCTGTTGGTATTTTTGTACTGTTTTATCCTCCAATGTATGCATGCATGTATTTGCTTTCTCAAAAATGTATGTATCTGTAAGTAATTCGTTATTGTTTACAGGTTATTGCAAAGCTAACAGATGGTAAAGCTACACATATTCCTTACAGGAATTAAGCTTACACGATTACTGCAGTCCTCTCTCAGTGGTCATGGAAGAGTTTCTGTAAGATCCGTTTAACCATATCTTGTGTTTTCTTGTATTGTAGATGTGTTATATTAACCATTGAAATGTATTGTTTAGCTTATTTGCACTGTCACGCCTGCCTCAAGTAATAGTGAAGAAACACACAACACGCTGAAATTTGCTCATCGCAGCAAGCATGTGGAAATCATGGCATCTCAAATTAAGGTTGGTGAACAGACTTATTATAAAATTTTCCTTCATTGATTCTTATTTTTCTGTTGTCAGATTTTGGATGAGAAATCTCTTATAAAAAAATATCAAAGGGAAATTTCGAACTTAAAACTAGAGCTTCAGCAGTTGAAGCAGGGCATCATGGACAAACCAAGCATGTCTAGCCAGGATGATCTTGTGAACTTAAAGCTTCAGGTTTGTTATATATGTGCATTTTTTTCTTTCTTTTCCTTATATACTTAACCATCAGAAACATCAAGTGCTTGTCTACTTTGATGAGTAGAGTGAAATAGTTTACACTTGAGCAGAACAAAGACAGAATCTGCCGTCGTGCATCTGAAAGGCTGTTTGATTGTGCGTTGACATTCTAAGAGATTTCCCAATCCTGAATGGACCAACCTTATGTTTTCATTGTTTAATCCATTTTATAGCAGTAATAATCATTTACGTAGAGTTATATGCAGCTGGGCTCTCACTTTTTCTATTCAAGCCCGTAATCATTTTCCCTTTTCAGATTGAGGTTCTTTCTTGGAAAGTTTTGGGAGAAGGGATTCCAGAGAGGCACGTTGAGAATCTTGAGATCTTGGAGAGACTATATCTGGGAAATAATTAAATGAGCAAGTTATGTACAAGTCACAACAGAAATAACCAGTTTCATGTATTTAGAGTTCAAAAAACAACAATCATCACTAATGACATCATGATGTGTAGCATAGACGAGCAAGGAGTCATAGATGTCACTCTTAATTGGACAAGCTGGACAGAGATCTATATGCATATAACCACTTAGAATTGATAGGCTGAAACTCAATCCTTATAAGTCATCAGCATCCTCAACCCTTTGACCAAATAAACAGACCCTTTAACTTATTGAATGGAGTTTGGATAGACTTTTAGACTAAATGGATGAAACGCTCTTCCTTGGATGATCTTTTTGGGCATCTGTCCAAGCATTTCGGATGCTAAATAATGTTGTACAAATAGACAAATCTATAACCAACGTCACCTACTTGTGCTTAAACTTAAAATACATGTCTAAATAACCAAACAGTAGTCAGTATTTTTCTCTTTAAATTTTGCTTCAGCGCCAATATTTCATTGAATTTTTTTGAAGTTTGGTGAGTGCATCATATCCCAACTTTGCTTCAGTTTTGCCAGCCTGTTGAGACTGAGATTCCAACAAAATTTCACCAAATTTCGCGACAAAGCGAACAATGCCTACGCTTACCTCATTTATATTCTAAATGCACATATAGTTTTAATTTTGTTGAAATAGCATAGCATGTATACAATAGAAGATAATTACGAGAAAAAAAAGTGAATCAATTGAGATTACACTGTCTTGTATCATTGAATTTATATTACTAGTTTGACACTAGTTTGGTGCAACTGTCCGTCATTTCTGAGGATTAGATTTACGTCAGATAAGAACAAATATTCAAACTCCTAAATATCTTGGAAACAATCAACATAACATGCTAACATGATGATGTAACATGTGTCATTGTAATAAATATTTCTAACATCTCAACACTCCCCGTCAAGCTATGAATGGGAGGAACCCAAACATAGCTCAAACTACAGCTCTTCATGTCGAGTTCTGGATATAGCTGTTGTGAATATGTATGCAGTTTGTGTCCTTATGTGTCTCAAGTCAAGAACACCTTCCTTCACCTTGTCTCTAACATAATGACAGCCCACCTCCATATGCTTTGTTCTTTCATGGAATATTGGGTTGTTAGCTATATGAATAGCTGTTGTGTTATCACACTATAATTACATAGGTTCTTTAGCTTTAAACCCTAATTCTTCTAACAACATCTTCATCCAAATTAACTCTGTCAAGGCTTTTGCTATTGCTCTGTACTTAGCTTCGACAGTAGATGTTGCCAACACAGTCTATTTCTTACTCTTCTAAATGACCATATTCCCTTCTAAACTTATGCAGTAACCACTTGTAGACCTCCTATTATATATCGAACCTGCCTAATCTTAATTGACAAACCCTTGAATCTATTGTGGATTAACATCACTATTTCTCTTATTTAACACCCCTCTGGCAGGAAATTTTTTCAAGTACCTTAGAATTCTAATAACAGCATTCCAATATGGCATTTTAGGCTTTTGCATGAATTGACTTACTAAACCTCCAGCAAATGATAAATCTGGCCTTGTGATTGTAAGATAAATCAGTTTGCCTACTAGTCTTCTATACCTTGTAGGGTTCTCTAATAGTTTTCATTGACTATGCTCCAACTTGAGAGAGGTTTCAAGAAGAATTTCTGCAGGTTTAGCTCCCAACAAATTAGTTTCTTTGAACATATCCATAGCATACTTCTTTTAACATAGAAATATGCCCTCATTACTTCTTTGCACCTCAATTCCAAGGAAAAAGTGCAACTTTCCTCGGTCTTTGATCTTTAATTTAGACTGTCAATCTACTTTGATTTTTGCAATTCCCTTCATGTCACTTCCTGCAATGATTGTCATCCTCATGTATAATAACAAAGACATAACCCCTCTGTTTTTTTTGACAAACAATGAATATCTGAGGCTGTCCTTGCGAGTCCAAAAGCTGTGAGGATGTTGCTAAATTTCTCAGACCATACTCGAGGGGACTGTTCCAGTCCATGTATGGCTTTGATCAACTTGCACACCTTGGTGGACTCCCCCTCAGCCTCAAATCCTGGTGACTGCATCATATAAACTTCCTCTTGCAAGTCACCATTCAAAAATGCAATTTTCACATCTAGTTGATATAATTCCCAATTGAAGGAAGAGAAATAATAATCTTCACTGTATCTAGCTTTGCAAGTGGAGAGATTGTTAGATCATAGCCCACACCTTGTGTTTGGGTGTAGCCTGTAGCCACCAATCTAGCCTTGAATCTTTCTATTGAACTATCTGCTTTAAACTTCAGAGTATAAACCCATTTAGTACTTAATGCTTGTCTGCCTGCAGGCAGATCTATTAGTATCCAGGTTTTGTCGTCATAGAGGGCTGACAGTTAATCTGGCAACAATTCAGGATGGGTTGTAGCTTAATGATGATTTAAGGGAAGCGAAGTGGTTGCTAGATTGTGAGCAAAATTATTGGAACACGGAAGGGTTTTACCTGCTGCAATAATTGGAAGCTGTTGGTCTGTGACTGTAGTTGAAGGAAGCTGTTTACCTTTCCTCTTATAAACACATATTGGATTAGCATACCTGCTGTAATTGGGTAGAATGGTAGGTCTCCTAGTATATACAATAGGGAAAACTGCAAAATGTTGAGTAGACCTAAGAAGTTGATCATAAGTAGGAACTGGAAGTGATATTTTCTCAGAAAGAAACTCATGAGAGGATGTAGTTTTGAAAGAATAGTATGATCAGTCAGTAAAGGAGGTTACATCTGCGGTAACAAATTTCTTTTTCAGTGTTTGGCTGTAACAAAATAACTTCTCTATGTTTTAGAATAGCATAGAAAGATGCACTTGACTGATTTTGTGGACAATAACTTTTTGCCTTGTTTGAAGGACAAAGCAGATACAACTAAACACTTTAGGTGTTACATTATGTAAGGGCTTGTTTGCATGTAAGATCGAATAAGGAGTTTTATTGTCTAGGACCAATGATGGCATCCTATTTACGAGAGAACAAGCAATGAGTAAGCTTCCGGCCGATAACATTTAGGTACAGACATTTTGAACAATAGACACCTAATAGCTCCAAGTGGTGCCTATGTTTTCTCTTAAATACTGGAGTGTAAACACAAGATATCTCATGGATTCTACCATGATCGTGAAAGTAGTTTCAAAAATGTGAAGATGTGTTCAAGATCATTATCAGATCTAAACAATTTAAGTATTGCATCATATTGATTTTTTATTTCATTAGCAAAAATTTGAAAACACCTAAATACTTCTTTCTCCTCTCTCAAAATGTACAACCATGTCATTCGAGTATGGTCATCAACAAAGATTACATAGTACTTATAATTGTCACCACTGGATGCATATAAAGGCCCCCAAACATCTGAGTGGACAAGGTCAATATGTTGAGAAAATGTGGAAAGGGACAACTGGGATACACACCTTTATGATGCTAAGACAACTCACATCTAGGGTAGGTTTTAACAACTTTAATTTATTTGGATGTGGATGACCTTGTGATGATGGATAATTCTTAGTAGTTATATATCCTAGTTATATTAGAAGTGTCTCATATAAGAGTTTTTTCTAGTTTCATTAGTATTTGAGTCTTATAATAAGTTAGAGTCAATGCTTATTTGGATTCTTGTTTAAGTCATATTTAGTTGTTTTTTATGCAAGATGAGTCTTAGTTATTTTTTTTTTAGTTCAAGTAAGATTCTTATGTATTTTTCTATGAATACAAGCACTATAGGTTATTTGCCCCATCCATCATATCCTTGAATATAAGAATATTTTTTCCTTTTTTGTGTGCTAACTTTGCTTTGTGCTACCTCTTGCTCATCTTCTTTGTGATTTTGAGTAAGATTATAGAGGAGGAATCTGTGTGAACCTTTTACTTTAGTTATCTTGCATTAATTTGCATCAATTGGTATCGAGCCTTAGGTTCTGCCTGTGTTGTGCAGCCACCACCTCCCCTACTTGATTGCTTTTTAGAAACGGCTAGTGTTTTATCCCCCACCTCCACCTCAACACCACCATTGTTCTTGTCTTGTTGCAGCCAAGGGGTTTCTTTCCTGCCTTATTTGACACAGCCAGACAGGAGGATTGTGTTTGTTTTTTTCATCACCGCCAAGAGTGGCTGTTTGTTTCTACGTACAATCCAGTTTGCTACCGCAATGATGACTTCTAAGGCACCTGTTTTAGTCTTCTACTCTTCCAAGTTAACTCAGGAACAGTTGGATGCTATCCTCCATACATTGCAGGGATTGTGCATTCGTCAAGATATAACCAAAAAAGACTCTCTGAAACTATGGAGCGTCTGGATAGACTTTCTAAATTGGTCTTTTCAGTGCATGCTTCTAAGCAGCATGCTCAATTTCCTTTCTCCAATCTTATGTCCTCCAATGTCTCTTCTCAGACTTTGCCAATGGTTGCACATCCATCCAACCTTATATCTGATTTCCAGGTGTCAAATACTACTTATTCACCAATGTTTATGATGGGCTGTATGCAGCCAATACAAACAATGCCTCCATAGATTGTTCCTCCACAACCTACAACAAGGCCTTTACAGACGACTTTTTCAGATATGATGCCTTTGCAGCCAGCAGCAACTGCGCCTCATGCTTTTGATAATCCTGCATATTTTCCTCAAGATCAGATGCTGTATCAGCCAATGCAACCTCCTGTTTATGAGAGGTTTAATCCGCAAGTTAATGATGCAGAAAATAAACAATGGCAAAGACGATTAAAGTTTGATCATGGGGCGTATGGTATGGATGAAGTTCTCGATTGGTTGCAAATTGCCGAGCATGTTCTTCAAAGTTGTGGCATGCCTTCTCATTCTCGAGTTAATGTGGCAGTGTCTCAACTTCGAGATTTGGCCAATGCTTGGTGGAGATCTTTGTGCACTCAACGAGATCAACTTGGTGAACCCCAGGTTACTGCTTGGAATGAATTCGTACTTGAGTTGAAGAAGCAGTTCTTACCTTACCAGTATAAACAACAATTGTTTGGTCACTTATGTTCTATTCGCCAAGGAAACAAATCTGTCCACGAATATACTCGGGAGTTTCACAACTTGATTTCTTGGAGTGAGATTGGCTAAGATGACAACATGTTGGTAGCTCGATATGTGTTAGGTGTACGATCTGATTCAAAGGACAAACTCTATGGGCTTTACTTCAGTAATGAGGTTGAAATTGTTCCTATAGCAGAGTACTGCAAGTATCAAATGAATAAAGCTACTTGAAGATTTTTTTTAGACAACCTAGGATTTTGATCTCCATCTTTATCCTCTGAGTATATAGTTACTGCCGAGAAATGTCAAAGCTTTTCTTTGCCCCTAGCCCCACGTGGAGCAAAGCGACAACAATCACCTCATTGGGATCGATCTATTTCTATAGGGCCTAATACAAGTAAATTGTACTACAAATGTCGTAAGTCAGATCATCTATCACATGATTGCTCTACAAAGCCTCAATTACACACTCAAGGTGAAGTTTGTGTTGAGAATGAGAAAGATGATGCTCCAGATGATCCTCAATGTGTTGATACTATTCCAGGGTACTTTGAAGGTTATCCTCAAGAGTATGATTTCTAGATTATGAAGCTACAAACTCGAGGTCGAGTTTTTCTCTGTTGAAGGGATTGATGACAGATAATATTTAGTAGTTATATTTCCTTGTTACATTAGAATTGTCTAATTTAAGAGGTTCTAGTTGCACTAGTATTTGAGCCTTATAATAAGTTGTAGTGAATGCTTATTTGGATTATAATTTGTCTTATTTAGTTGTTTCTTATACAAGTTGTAGTCCATTTTTTTTTGCTTTTTTGTTCAAGTAAGATTCTTGGGTATTCTTCTATAAATACAAACATTATAGGTTATTTGCCACATCCATCATATTATTAAATATAAGAATATTTTTTCCTTTTCTGTGTGCTATCTTTCCTTTGTGCTACTCCTTGCTCATTTTCATTGTGATTTTGAGTAAGATTATAAGGAGGAATCTATGTGAACCTTTTAAGCTAGTTATCTTGCATTAGTTTGCATCACCTTGTCTCTCATGCCATTGTATAGCAGTTAAATTGGCGGAAGACACAATAGTTGTTGAAGGTGTAGGCTTGCTTGTTGCACGGTAGTAAAGCTTCCCTGTACTGGAGCCATGCCCAATCAGCCTTCTTGAAGTTGCATCTTGAAACAAACAGTGTGTAGGAGTGAATAATATATGACAATGGTTGTCAGTACTTAGCTTGAAGACCGAGAGGAGATTAGCTGGGAAGGATGGAGCCAACAACACATTTTTAAGTCTGAGGTCAGCTGTTAGAACTAAATCTCCTCTTCCAATAGCTGGAGTGGAACTCCCATCAGCAAGGTTAATGCTAATAGGCTTTGTAAAAAGACTAAATATTGAAAAAGATTGACAGTTACCTGTCATTTGATCAGTTACTCTTGATTCAATAAGCCAAGTGTTGTTTAAATGAGAGTCACTAACAGATGTATTTGCAATTGCAATTGGAATAGAAGGTAGTATAGATTCTCCCTTATTGGCCATTTAAGTTGTTCAAAAGTCTTCGTGACTCATTGTGATAATTGCGACAGTAGGAGTGGTAGGTCCAGCACATTCACCATTTTGCTTGTTGGCAGTAGATGAAGAGGTGGCAACTTGTTTTGCCCATCTGGCTTCCCATATTTCGACCAGCAACTGTCTTCAATATCTCCACTGGCCTGACAATAATCATAATACCTTTCGTCTTTGGTAATGGTATTTCTACCTCTTCCAGGTCATGGTCCTGACCCTTGACCTTGACCTTGACCTCGACCTCTCCCTCTATTAGAGGCGAAGGGAGGTCAAGTGCTCTTGAAATTCGCAGAATTCTCAACAACTTATACAGATTCTTTCTCTTCAATAGATAGCCTTGATAATCTTGAAAAACAACATTCAAATTAGGTAGTTCATTACCTGTAAGTATTTGATCTCGTGGTGATGCATAGTGGGAAGTTAAACCATATAGACGGGACACCATTTTGGATTCTTCTCTATGCTTCTTCCAGATCTCAATATCCGTTGGAAAAGGATGATAGATATTGAGTTCTTCCTACCTAGCTCTCACAAAGCTGTAATATTCAACAAGAGATTTTGTACCTTGTTTGGAGAGAAGTTCCTCTTCATAGACATCATAGATACTTTGGATATTGGTCTCAGATGCAAAGGTCTCAACTATTGATTTCCAAACATCATATGGAGTGTCCAACAGCATCACATCACAACTGATGTGCGGTTCTATCAAATTCCAAAGCCATGACTTAACTTAGCATCCAACTTCCATTCTGAACTGGTAGCATCTCCAGGCTTATCTTCGATCTACTTCAATTTTTCCCTAGAAATATGGAAGGTCTTGATTGCAGCAGATCACTGGTGCCAAATATACCTCTGGAAAGATCCGAAGTAATTCGGGCTGTGATTGTACGTACATGTAAAGAACTTAAATGTGACAATAGTATGATAATACGATATGATGACATTGCAGCAGTTGAAGATAATTTTTCCTATGATAGATGCCGGTTGTCTCCACATCCCCCCCTCCTCACCCCCCTTAAGCTACATTCTGTCCCTGCCTGGAGCCTGCTTCTAAGGTGTGTGTGGGACATGGTGAGCGAACCGAACAGGCTAATGGGGCTGCTTTGGACCTAGCTTTATGGCAAGAGCACTCCAAGCTAAAGCGAAACGACACTAGCTCTACAACTTAGTCGTAGCGATAAAAGTACCACTAAGAAGGTTAGCAACTGACAAGGAGTTATTGTCGGTGTTGGACAAGGTTGCTTTTCCCTTTGCCATGGGATAAAACAATGAAACAGAACTTGGATAAACGGAACACGAAAGATGTTTCAATGTCTTGAGGGTTGAACAACAAAAAGAGTAGTAATAAACAAGTACTCAGATTCACAAGTCCCTAATATCAATTGCTTTGCACATGTTAAAATAGCATAACATGTATACAATACAAGATAATTAGGAGAATGGAGGTGAGCAAATGAGATTGCACTGTCCTATATCATTAAATCATATAACTAGTTTGGTACAACGGTCCCCTATTTTCTGGGGATAAAATTTACATCAGATAAGAACAAAAATTCAAATTCCTAAATATTTTGGAAACAGTCAAAATAACATGCTAACTTGACGGTGTAACATCTAACATTGTAGCAAACATTTCCTACATCTCAACACATTTTAATACATTTTTTATTATACAAATATTGAACTTAAACCAATATCTTCAGATTTTCTTTCTTTAGTTCTGTTCTGTATAAGAGCTTTCATGTTTTGTCATTTGTGTGGCTTTTATCATTGTTTTGATTCTGATACGAGTTAATTACTTGTGTAAGTTTATGTTGTGAATCTATACACACAAAAGTGATCATATTTGATCCTTAAGATCAGATTTTGAAGGCACAAATGATTTTTTTTTTCCATCATAGTCGTCATCAACATCCACCATTTTCAAATAATTGAGTCAGGGACATATCTTTTTTCCATTTTGTTTGATCGGAAACAATTTTGTTCTCCAATTTATGTTTTAACTGGGAATTGGTTTGGCAGATATTCTTTTTTATTGATGTTGAACAGCTAGTTTTTTTTGTGTTCTTAATATCTCAGTTAGAAGCTGGTCAAGTTAAATTGCAATCAAGATTGGAAGAAGAAGAACAGGAGAAAGCAGCACTGATGGGAAGAATACAGCGGTTGACAAAACTTATCTTGGTTTCTTCCAAGAACTCCTTGCCCTCAACTATTGCTGAAAGGGCAGCTCTCAGGAGGCACTCGTTCGGTGAAGATGAGGTTGTTTTCTCTCTTAGTCCTTTTGGTCAATCATTATGTTTAGGTGTTTAATTGATATATTTTGTTATAAATCAAGTCAATGAATGCTGATTGTGTTCTCTTAACTTATTTTTTAATGCAGCTGGTTTACCTGCCTGATAGAGAGCGCGATTACTTGATTGATGATGATGTGGGTAGTATTGATTCGGAGATTTCTGAAGGAAGGTTTAATATTATCAGTCATGAAAGTGCCTCTAAGGATGACAAAAAGTACCGTAGACGTGGGATGCTCAGATGGTTTAAATTAAAAGTACAGTTTGGATTGTTCTCTGATTTCTTCTTTTATGTTTACTTTTTCAGTTTTGTTTTTGAAGGTTGAGTGGGAAAACATCTAGCATTAACTTGCCGCTTTGTTTTTGCATATGCTTTGCATTATCCAATTAAATGTGAAATGTGTCATACACCTTGTAATTTAATTGGCACAAGGTGGTGATGATGGTGAGTTTCATCTCATATTTTTTTAAGAAAATGACTATAATTTTTGTGATTGTAACTGTAATATCTTTTAATTCTATCTTCAGGATGGAGTAAAATTCATATTCATGCTTTTGGGAGTCTTTTTACTTCTTTAAACAAATTGTTTGTCCACTTGACTCCGATTTTGTGAAATGAGAAATATGGGAGTCTCTATTAAAGTCAGTGACTTGATCTATGTACAGAAACCTGAGTTGTCAATAAGTGTTGGTAATGAGAGCTCGGCAAGTGGCTCTCCAGCGTCCGTGTCTAAAGTGGCTGATATTAAGGATGGAAAAAGAAAATCTGTGAGCAAAGTGGGTGGCAAACCTTCAGGTGTTGATTCTTACCCTGAAAAAACTCAAGCTGGGGAATTTTTTAGTGCAACTATGAAAGGTCGGCGACCCCCACCTGTAAGTTTTTTTTAATTAATTTTTAACTTATTTTCTGTGTCATATTGTTATTTTATTTGTATCTTATTTGAATATTTCTTATTTGCAGCTTCAGTTGTTTAACTGCTTATATATGTAATTCTGAAAAGAGAGTAAAATATGAAAGTTAGTGAATTGCAGGGACTCTATTTTATATAGAATAAAAAGAAGTTTTTATTTTTTCAATGACAATAATATATGAAGAACCTTAAAAAACTCTTTGGTGCATTTTAGAAAAGGAAAACTCCTGCATTTCGAAGGCTGTACATGTCACAGTTCAAGATTAAGGAAAGATGACAAGTTCTCTTCTATGAGAAACAGGACATTTTTTATAGTGAAATGTGATACATGCTCTACTTTTGTCTCGCATTTGAAAACCAACTACTGATAAAAATTTCTCATCAGAGTGTGAGCAATATTGTGATGTCAAGCAAATTTGATCCTTGCCCTATTTTACCCCCACTCTCTGTCTCTGAATGGGCCCACAATATTCCTAGAAGTTGTAAGCTTTTATAGTGTGTTTTGATTTATGTTTGAAAACTATCAATCAATCCTCCGCTCTGTATACAACCACCATTAAGTGATGCTTCTGCATGCATGATGTGACAACTTGACCACAACAGCCTTGGGAATAGAACGTACAAGCTGGTCTGAGTAACATACAACTTATTAGGGTGTGAACAATACCAAGATGTATAATCTTGGCTAGACCATGCTGATCCCATTTTTGGGGGCAGTGAGCAGGGATAAATTCTTGCAAGATGTCAGAAAATACTGTTCACAGGTACCAAACAAGATTGAGAAGGAAACCATGTTAGTCAACAAGCATCATGTTACATCTTAGCTGCACATTTTATGATTTTGCTCTGAAATCTTTTCTGTTTTATTCCCTTGTTTGCAGACTGGAACCACAATTACCGATCAAATGGATCTTCTCCAGGAGCAGGTGAAGATGTTGGCTGGGGAGGTTGCCTTGTGTACAAGTTCTTTGAAAAGATTATCAGAGCAAGCAGCTACAGATCCTGGCGATTTACTAGTACAAGTATCAGAATTTCACTGTTATATTCTTTTGTTACTCTTTATCTAGTACTTTCCATGTACTGATTTTTCTTGCAACTAATAGGAACAAATGGCAAAGCTGAGGTGTGAAATTAATGAAAAGAAACTACAATTGAGAACACTAGAAAAATGGATGATTGGGTCAATTGATGTGCACCCACATGCTTCAAATAATAGTGAAATGTCTCAGGTAAAAATTTTTAGAGAATGGAAATTTAACTATTAAAAAATTTTAAAATCATATATTGTCTTGGAGATAAAGAGGAAATTGTTATATACGATACATGCTATATACTATGCTTTCTATTTACTCGCTGACAGTTCTGTGGTTTCCACGGGTAGCATGTATGCTGGGTGCTGCCAAGTGTGCTAATCTAATTGTGTATATCTTTACTGATGTAGAGTGTGCCAATAATATACTCTCACCTACTATAATCATTTTGAACTATGCTTCTTTAGATCTGTTTGAAGCGGCAAACATTATTTTGGAATTTTGTATTCTTGAAACCTCCTTTTAATTACGTCTTGGACATATTCAGCGGTTAGAGGTAGTGATAAGCATTTGTGTAACATCATTATTTTCACTAATTTTTCTAAGTGAGGACAAAAAGGCAAACCATATGAATCAATTTGTTCCCATGTCTGTTGGCTTTTATTGCGAGTGTAATGAAGTAGAACCATTGACTTTCAGAATATTTGTTGCTTATGCCTGGTATCATATGTACTGAAGTGTCAATAGCTGTGCTTTTGCTGTTAAATATAGTATCTTGTTATTTGAATCAGAAACAAATTAGCTGTGCTTTTTGTAATTTGAAATTTATAGTTTAAGCTAAATATAGTATCTTGTCTTTTTCTTTTAAATTTTCCTCTTGCAAGTTTATTTAAGGAAAGCTTTTGGTGTCAAACTTGCTGCTATTTTTGAATAATATATTTACATTATGTCGAATGTTTGACTTTTGTAGGCACTGTCGAAGCTGACAGCTCAGCTAAATGAAAAAACTTTTGAGCTTGAGGTGTGTTTACGCTATTTTGCTTTGAAGTAATTCTATATAGCCGCTCCAGTGTTTTTCTGACCTAAGGTATTTATGGATTGGTTTTACTAATTGTCAGATCAAGTCTGCAGATAACAGAGTTCTCCAGGAGCAGCTACAGATGAAGGTCGAAGGCTTTCTACTGTTTTAAAATTCAAATCTTTTGCCTACATTTACTGACTACTATTTTAATTTGTAAAGATATCAGAAAATGCAGAAATGCAGGAAACTGTCCTTCTTCTTAGACAGCAGCTTAGTTCCTGCCACGATAAAAAATCAACTGATGCAAAGCAATATCTTGATGGTAATTCTTTTATCTTAGAAGATGATGACAAGGGGTCTGATGTACACAATCCAATTGAAGGCACACAAATGAGTGGAAATTCACTGCTTGCTGAAGTTAGCGATTCCACATTAAGTACTCAAGTTCTTGTTCAGGTTAGTTTGCTATTGGCTATTTTTCTGCTTCACTGGCTGTGACTGAGCATCTTCAGAAACAAGGTCAATAGGTGCTAGTGTTGTTATCATTATATATATAGAGTTCCATGGTATGACTCATAATGTATTTTTGGTGTTTTCGACCTTTCAGTGTTTGGATCAGATACTGCTGCCTTAGACTATCTGTTTATCAGATTAAGTTTGTGAATAAAAATGATTTTTTCTCACCCGTGCATCTCTGTCCAGTAATAGATGTAATATTTTGTGCCATTTTACCATGTATACTTTTGCATTTGTCGGTGTACATGCAGCTGAAATCAACTTTAATTAGTTTCTGAACATATCTTCTTGACTCAATGGTATCTGTAAAATCTCTACAACTACTAGAATTTTGATGTAAAAAGTCATGGGTGGCTGCAGTGTTAACACCTGTTAAAAGGACTTGAACATAAACAGCAGGTCAATTAATAACTTATAAGTATGTTGACTGTTTCACTGGGTGTAGTATTATGGTAATTGTGCTTGATGAGTGTTTGGTGTTTTTTTAAGTTTTAATTTAGCTACACCCTCTGATTTGTTGGACAAGATTTTAAATGTTAAAAACAATCTGTTAAGAAAAATTGGACACAAGCAGGGGATAGTAGTAAGTTATAACTGTAATCAATGCGTCATTTTTATTTTCGTATGATAAATGTTGCGCTTGATGAGTGTTGGGTGTATGACCTGTAAAACTGTACCCCATTTGGGAAACTGGTAAAAGCTGGTGTGAGATAGGTATAACTGATAGAACAAGCCTAGCTCCTTATCAGTTAATAACTAAATTCAATTGCATACTCTGCTGCATCTTTCTTTTTGCATGTTTTTAGAGGTATATGAAGTTATCTTGGTTGGAGTTTGCAAACAGTTAATTTTTTGGTATTTTAATATTATAAAAAACTTGGCAGTGAAAATTTTTTGTCATTCTATTATTAGGCTGCTGAAATAGAGAAATTGAAGCAAGAAAACTTGAGATTGGTTGAAGAAAAAAATGGACTTGAAATTCATAGACAGAAGTTGGTAGAGGAAGCTTCTTATGCGAAGGAACTGGCTGCAGCTGCAGCTGTTGAGCTTAAAACCTTGGCTGAAGAAGTGACTAAGTTGTCATATCAAAATGCACAATTGACTGGAGATCTGGTGTAGAAGGAAATTGTCAGCGGCAAGCCACAATCAAGGGATATCAAGAAGATGAGGTACTTATTCAGGATTTTCAGAAGGAAATTGTCAGTAGATGCGAGAGGGAGGATGCATTGGAGGCTGCCTTGATAGAGAAGAATCAAAGGGAGCAAGAGCTGTTACATAGAGTTGATGAAGCAAAAAAGCGAGAGGAAGAACTGGAGAATGAACTCGTGAACATGTGGGTCCTTGTAGCAAAGATGAGAAATTCCGGGCATAATAGTCTCGAGATCTCGCATGAAGGAGACACATTGTCTGTTATTCCCCATTCAAGGTTACGCAAAGGTATTGTGCCTTCTAATGGCATTTGTTCTGGCATGGTGGGGACAAATGGAGCCAGCATTGGTCTGAGTGATGATAATGCCTCTGAACAGCTGAAAACTTGTTATGAAAATGAGAAGGTGCCAGGAATTGGAAACAATCGTGACCAAATTGAAGGTAGGTTCATATATCATTATTACTTGCTTTCCTGTTTGTTATAATACTGAAAGTTGTTGGTTTATGTGTTTTCAGGGTGCAGATCTAGCTGGTTTAGATATGATGGCTCTTGAAGAATTACAAAGCTTTCATGTTGAAGCTATTACAAAAATTTGTCAGCCAAGGGTGTGTGTTTGAGCATTGTTGAGTATGAACTTTCTGTGTTGTTCTCTGCTTTCCCTTCTCTACTATCATCTTCACTGCAATGATAATTTTGAAAAGGAATCATCTGAAATAGGTTTGATTTTATGTAAGAGTGAAACTGGAGAACATAAGGTAAATGAGACCACAAACATGGGGCAAGCTGGCAAGCGATAACGAAAAAGCCCCATATTATGTCCTCAATCATTGCTTTGGATCCCACTAGTCTACCGCTGTCCGAGTGAATTAAAGAATGTAAGATTATAGGCCTTATTGAGTGTGCAGACTTATATTTAGAGTTGCTCATGTTACCCCTTGGTATACTTTCTCAACGGCATGGAACAGCCCTTTGTCTTTTATCTTACATGAACCCTGCAAGATGTCAACTAGTTCTCTGCTTGTCTTCTCAGTCTTAAGAATTCCGCTCACTGCTAGTATATTTAAGACTGGATTCTTGAAGAAACATTACATTCAGCCCCTTGTGAACCAATATTAATTTTATCCATGTTCAAAATGGGATGTCAGAGCATTTCACCAGTTTTTGGACGGTTAGCATGAATAATTAATGGATTTAGAGACCGAAACTGTAAACAATTTTTGTTAAGATTCTTCAGTCTTTGAAGACTAGCTAGAGTTAAAGCAGTCTGGCAATTCTGCTATTTTTGCTATATTGAATATGGTTTTCCGAAAGTGGATGTGGAACATCTTGTTTATTATTAGTCTTATTTCTTGACAAGCTAAAGGAAGAGACTTGAGCTACAGTGGCCAATATTTCTTTTAAAATGCCAACTAGAACCTTATTTGATAGGCTACAATGTAATTCAATAATCTGATCATTGACATTGATATTTACTGGTATAGGAGTTAGGACTTACATTACCTTCTACGCATGTTTATAGTAGGTCTGCCTATATATGTTTGAACGTATGCATGAGAATCGCTGACTGATTGCTTATGTGATATGGCCTTGCACAGGGCTTATATCTGGAAGCTTATTGGGTGAAGTGCTCTTTTTGATTCATTAATTGCTGTCATGAAAATCATCGTTTTTCTCCTGATCCTAAATAATTGGGTCGGGCCATGGATCCTTTTCCTCCAATAAATTAATTTTGTAGAAATTGTGCATGTTGCAAGGCAGTCCTACATCTATCGGCAGTTTTATTTGGTGGCGCCTGCAAGTGGGGTTCCTACTAATTTTTTAATATCCACACGCTGCCTTGGTCTGAACTGCTGATTTCGATCCAGCGGCCCAGATACACCTTCCCACCCTCTCATGTCCGCCTGCCCGTCTGTCCAGGACCGACCCGCCCAACCGCCCGCTCG
>JAVDBV010001131.1:0-17286 GCA_032619315.1 Piper longum
TAGCAGCAGGGGCGGGTTGCGTGGTGGCAACGGCTAACAGCGGCGGTGGGGAGGAGGAGGATTTTTTTTTTTTTAAGATGAGAAGATCTGAACGGTCCTTATGATCAGATGGTCCAAATCGGGGGCGATCCCTGGAAAATTTGAGGTTGATAAGCTTTTATTCTTTTTTAACATTAGTATGATTTCTTTTTAAATTTTTTAAAAATCCATTAGCTTAGAGATATTTTAAAGATAATTTCTTGTACAATTACTTTAATAATTAAAATCAAAGGGTTAAAATTATTAGATTAATGGAAAATCTATAAGTCTCCTAATTTATTCTTTTTATATTTATCTATGTAAATTTTGATTAGTGGGACCAACTATATTGTTCAAAATAGAAACTTAAGCTATATGACACATAGCTTATATATTTATGGCTCTATCTTATTTTTATTTATCCCCTTACATAAAAGGGTTGGGATTTTTTCATACTCATCATGTTTTAGTTTTTTTTCTATTGTGGTTGATTTTGCTTCCATGAAATTTTATAAGTTCATTAATACTTATTTAATTTAAAATAATTAAAATTATTAGGAAAACGTCAAAGTATAATTCTACCCAAATTAGAATTATTGGTAAATTTTAATATATTTATAATTATTCTACTCAAATTGAAGTTTGCTACTTAATAATACATACTTAATTCTAATTTTTATAAATATTTATTTTTTATTTTTTATATTATTATTTATTACCATGAAAAAACAGAGCGTATAATTCTATCTAAATTAAAATCTTTTAAAAAATTGTATTTAATTATTAAAATTTTTACTTATTAAAATTAAAATTACTATTAATATTTGTATACAACAATATTTTTGTCAAAATTAAATAAATATTCATTATTTTAATTTATAAAAAATATAATAATATTTTTTGAAATTAGCTTTGTAAATTTTACCTTATTTTCCATAATATAATTTGGAGATTGTGTAATGCTTACTCTCAAACTCTTCTTAATATATAATATTAATAAGTTTCAAACCCGAGGGTCTTGGTTAGTTTTAATTATATTTTGATTCATTGAATGTCTTAGTTTTTAACATAAGATTTTTTACAACCCTTTAATTTTTGCGTTGACAGGAAGAATGTAACTATTGACAAGAGGTTGTAACCACTCCTAATTTTCTTCCTAAGACGATACGGGTTCACCCCTCCTAACGTACATCTTTAAAATAAATCGGTTTACATCTAGCTATAGCTAAACAGCAAATAACTACTAGCCGTTTCAACGTATTTATTGGGATTGTTCGGGGACAAACTGTTCAAAGATATTGCTCTAAAAATTCAATACCCACAAACTGCTCCTTTACGTTCAATAAAAATTACAGCTGAACTCATGGAAGTATATGTCTGTAAAAAGAAGTAAACTGCATCTGATCTCTCTCTGTTTCTGGGCTTTAATGAAAGAAAATTTTTTGTACCCGCAACTGTATTAAAAGAAATCTCTATATGGTATCTTCGAAAACAAGAAAAGCTCAGGTATCCAATCAAGGGATTTCTTTCAGGTTCTTCTCACTCTTCTCTTCTTGATTTTCCAAGCCACTGCAATTTCTTAAATCGAAGTCTGTAACCAATTTACAGCTCCTATAAAAGACACAGCTTATGATGGTGTCAAGAACAGTCATGATCGAGTGCAAGTACACTATCAATGGTGGTTCCCAAAAGCAGGAAAAACTGTTGAACTTCTCATTTGAACGATACACTTTGATCACCCGATATTGAAACAACGCTTCAATTGCAACTAAAATGATGTTTGTGGGCAGGGCCAAAGAGAGGGCAGTTGCAGCCCTCCCTCTTATCAACATAAAAGCCTTTAGAACTGCCAAACATCCGCCACAATTCTCCATGCCGGCAACGATCACCGCGAAGTTGCAGGTCACGACAACATTGGCGAGAACAATCGAATAAATAACGGCGCCGATGGCAGATAGGAAGAGAGTGAAACTTGTCGAAGACAAGCCGACGGCTTCAAAAGAGTCGAATGCTAAGAACATGATTGTCAATGCGGCAGAGTTGGCTGCTACGATGATGATGTAGTTGAATAACTGAATGAGGAACAAGGGATTGTAGAGTCGGAAAAACAACGAGGTGGGTCGACCGGAAAATAGTAAGATGACGGAGGCTTTGGCGAAGAGGAGGAAGGAAAAAGTGAAGGGGAAGGTAAACATTGACAAGGAGAGGGTCTGAGATATTTTGGTACTGAGAAGAGAGAAAAAGGGAGGGAAGCCCGCAGATTCGAAGATCGATCGGAGGCGAACATACATTAATCGATGAATGGGAAAAGAGGGGATTAGAGATTGCGAAAGAAGGACGACAGCCGAGGCAGGGAAAGAGAGGAAGGCAATGGTCATGGTATATTGGTGGTATTTCTGAAGGAATGTGTGTATGGACTTTCGGATGATCCAGCAAGGCCTCATTACAAGCAAAGGCTTAGTCTCTTCTGTCATGGCCTTGATCAGTAGCTGACCATTCCTCTTTGATGGAAGGAAATGAAGAAAAGTTGGCGGGATGTTATATGAAAGAAGCGTAACGGAGAGGAAAATAGACCATTTTTTAAATTGAATGCTTGGTTGTTGCTGAGGAATTTTGCCTTGACTTTGATTGGGCTTGGTCTCTTTTGTAGATGAGGGACTGGCCAACCACTGAGCTAACAATTATGATGACTTAGTTTGTTGAGGGAAGGGAGGGACATTGTTTTCAGCTCATGGGGTGTTAAAGGGTCTTTCTTTGTTGTTTGGATTTAATTGCTTGTCTTTTTCAGTTCAACAACAACTTAGAACTTTGTTGTCAGTGCTTATCAATGAAGTAATGCTATTACTAAGAAGAGCTTATAATCTGATAATGTTCCCTTACACAATAATTCATAGAGGGGTACCTGATTTACTGTATATATATACACACACACCGCATCCAACCACTTAACGTACAACAAAAATTTATAGAAAAATAATTATTATAGAATATCCCCTTAGTCAATTAGAGAGTATCTTTAAAATTGGAGTCCATTAAGATATGAGCAAGAGCTGATTCTGGTGTCAGCTACATTTTCTAACATAGGTTGTGCATGAGTGTTTAAAAATCATCACTTAGCACCCTGGTATTTAACAGTGTTACTTTAGTTAAGTAATGAGTATCATGTAAACATTAAGTTGTTTCCTCTACTAATAACTCGGGCGTTTAAAAAAATGAACTACTAAATATTTACTTTGAGATGGATGAGAATAGGTGCAACTAATTGTCTAGCTAACCTAGTTAACATCTCACCAAGCATCCTAATAATGTGTGACATTTGCCACGTCATCTAAACCCAAACTCTTTTTTCCGAGTTAAAGATTACATGACAAATGCCACATCATTAATCATATGCTTGATTGGCATGTTAGTTGGGTGATTAATACACCCATCATTGTCATTTCATTTCATTATCGGAGTCAATTAACATTCTCAGGAGGCTAAGTAAAGATTATTGAAAAGTGACCATGTGATAGTTTGACCCATTCTAGAGGGTAAATTAATATTTGCTCTTAAATTTACTTTTGTGTCAAAGTAAGACTATGGGTGGGGAGCCGTCGGTGAGGCGTAAGACAAGGCATGGTTCATAATTGTCTAACTAAATTCAACCAAAAATCCGTTGTGTGCTATAAAAATAATTTGGTTGAGTCTTTCACAGTCATATATGTAAGATCCCCACAAATAATTAGTTCAATTAATTCCACTTCTAATTCCTATCAAGGTAAAATCTAATATTACTATAAGAGATGTGATTATAATCGTTAACTTAGCCAACAATTTTGAAAAAATAATTAAGCTTTTCTGTATGTACTAATTAGATCGGGCCATTATAGGTGGTATGAGAGCTAATTAAGGACCGTGTTGGATGATAGGAGTATGTCTAGATACTGATTAGTAGGGTATTGAGTCATATAAAAGAATTTTGAAAATGAATTTCTTAAAATGGGAAAAATATAAAATCCCTCATAATTAGTTAATCTAATTAGTCTCACATCCAACATCGACTTGGATAAGATTTAATTTTGTTTAGATGTACTTATGATCTTTAATTTATTTAACCATTTTAAAAAATAATTAAGTCTATTAATTTGTTTTAATTGGGCATGATCGTGACATGACATGGTCAACAAGAAGTTAATTTTCATTACATGTTTATTTTATTATCAATTCATTTCTCCTATTATAAAAAATAAATTCTTTCTAAAGACTAATATTTCACTCATACAATCATTGTCTCACTTATTTTTTCTTAGTTTTCTTTAGCCAATTAATATAAGAATTAAAATCATAATTTTCAAAGAATATTTGAATAAATAAATATCATATTATCATGAGAAAGTTCAAAACCTATGATTGATATGCCTTAGGTTTTCTATTTTATAAAAATAATTTTGTAATGGATTTTAAAAATATTACTAATATCAATAGTTTATAATTATTGTCAATCATTTAGTCAAATATTTGATTGTTTTTTGTTTTGTCATAATCGGTCAGTCGATTTCCGTGACAACTGGCTGTGACGTCACTGGGATTAGATCACTCAATTGTTGACGCCCATCCCTACTCATGATTCTTTGACTCAAAGCTACTGTAGAGCGATTTTTCTTGTGGGGTATTTGATGGGATGGACAAGATCCAAAGGATTCACAAATGTAGGAACTCCCAAGTTGCTATATGTCAAGGAAAGTGCTACCAATTAAATATAAATTAACGTATATGTATTTGATATCACCGAGAGGTGGGATAATCTTAAGTAATTATTATAAAGGGGAAAACATTCGAATTATTGATCTAAAATTGTAGCATCCCACAAAAAAAGTATATTAGTCACATATCCAATATTTATGTGAGTAAAATCTAATACATTAATATAGAATAATATTTAAGATCTTTAATTTTGTTATTCACTTTTCAAAAGATGACTAAACCAATTAATGTATACTAATTAGACTGGGCCTTTACGGATTGTATTGGACAAAAATCGGGACACTGCTAGATAGATAATGGTATTTTAAGAGTTATATAAAAGAGTTCCGATGACATAATTTTTTAAGGTGGGTGAAATATAATATCTTTAAAAAATGAAGTTTTCTTACATCCTATATCTAGAGGGTTAAAATCTAACATATTAGTAAAGGTGGTGCATGAAATATTTACCTTGATTAGTCACTTTTGAATAAATAACTAAGTCCATTAATTTGCACAAGTCAGAATGGGTCTTTACAAAAATACCCTCACTAATTTAGCAATTGTTTTTTGAAAAAATTCAATCAACCGAATTGGCTTGACTGGTCTGGGTGCCCCAAGGTCGGGGGTGGCTGGATATAGCTACTCATTTGTAAAACCCATGACTTGAGTCAGAATTTTACATTATCGAACCGATCAGTTCAACCATCAGTTTGGGTAGGGTCAGTTTCATGGATACGTGCAGAGTAGAGGTCAACCGTGAGTTATAAGTGATGAGGGTAAAATGGACATGAATATATGATGATAACATCTGAAAGATGGTAAGAAATAAGTTATCAGAATATTTGAAAGTATGGAGTATATTTTTTATGAATTTGATCGTAGAAATAATTTTAGGCCGAATAAAGCATTAGAACACGTTATAGGGCAGTTAGGTGGGTTATTATTTATAGAGTATGTCATTAGGATGTTGTGGTGTTTGTTTTATTTATGGGATTTTTCCTGATGTTTTTGGAATTTTTTAGGATTTATTACGAGTTAGCATTATTCTTAATTCGAGCTGGTGTCTAGTCAAGTTTAATTTACAAGTTTGCCACCAACCACCTTTTTCATCCAAACCCCGACACTCTCTCTTCCCCCCAAAACCCTAGCCACCACTGCCCTTGTGTTCGTCGCTGCCGCTGACTCTGGCCGCTGTCGATTGACGACGCCCATCCAAGCCATGCTATCGCCGTGCCCCCCAACCAACCCTGCCCATTGTCTGGCCGCCACGACACCAAAATCGTACATGATTTTGTCTCTAGTTTCATCTATAATCTGCCGCCGTCCGCATCACTTTGGCACCACTGTGACGCCGATGCTCCTCCAGTCGACCTCCCCGATGTTTCCCCCTTACCTAGTGCCACCGCTGAGACTGGCCGTGGCTCTGATCGGAGTGATCAACCGCTCCGGCCGAACTCGACGCCATCTCCGGTGGTCATTGCCGCCACAACCACCCTTGCTGTCACCACCAGTGGGTCGAGCTCCCTGAGACGATACCCTTACCCCTAATTGCCATGCCCGAATAATCACCGGAAAACTATCGGAACAGTCACCGGAAAACCGCCGGAACCTCAGTAAACCGGATTCACTGGAATTCACCAGGTCTTCCATCGAGCTCATCTAGTCGAACCCGATCGAGCTTCGGACGCCGTTGAGCGCCGAATTTGAGGTTCAAGACGCGTGACAAAACCCTAGTTGTCACTGATTATCGACGACAAGAGGTATAATTTCCTCTTATTTAATTATTTAAAGTTGATAATTGTTAGCACAACATGCTAGGATTAATTTAGTGTCATGATAAATGTCTAACTATGAATGAAGTGATGATTGCATGATGTGATTGATAATGGATGAATGTTAACAATCTAATTAGCTAAACTAAATTTGAGTATGCTAATTAATTGCAACGTAACCTAGAAACACATAATAAAATTGCTATGAATAAGATGAGTTAGAATTATTTTTACTTTGACAATTGTTGATGGATGATAGATGATGATTGCATTGTGAATGTGATATTATGATGAGTTTGATACATCATTTAGTTAGTGGGCGTTAGCTTCTCGATTTGATGTGTAGGTATGAAGTAGGAGCTCACTGCCTAGGCATAATGACACGCTTGGAGCTTTTACCAGGTCCGTTTAGGAGTCGTCTCTGTTTTATGGTCTCTTCTATTATATGTTTTTTTGTTACTTGCAGACGAGTTAAGTGGTGTTTTATTAGATCCTACTTAACCCAGGTCATTTTAACAAACTTGCTCTCAGATTAATAACTCTCGAGGATGAGATGTCTCGAGTATGTTTTCAAAAACAAGATCAACCACAAGTTGCCTCTGGGCCTATTTTATTAAATTCCCTACCCATGCCTATGTATATGTAGATTTTGCATTTTCAGTGAGATGTGTGACCAGGGAAATTCGACCACCGTGCTACCAAGCAGGAGCGTGCTAGTCGATAGTGGGTTTGGAATACGTGAGCGTCCACTCCATTCTTGCGGGATCCTAACAACTCCACCTTTGAGTTCCTCAAACCCGGAGATATGTGGAGGTTTACGGGTACTGCTGTGTAGTGGATGTTTAAACATGTGGTGAAAAAGGATATTGAAGGCTCATGCCTGAGAGTACTCGCCCCCTATACTCAGGGCCAGGAGTAATACAGAGGAGGCATAGGGCTGAGATGAATGAGAATGAATTTGCTACTCAAGAGATAGATGAAATGGCCAAGGAAAGAGAATGTTATGAAAAGAGAATGATATAGAAAAAGGACGTTGTCAACCCGAGGGTGATGGCTCCTATTAGTGCCCTTGTGAGAGTTCTTGAGGAAGTATATGAGGTTTTATTTTACATGAGGGTTAGCTCTCCTGTGCCAATTTGATATTAGTTATTTTTTGGGCCGGTAACACTAGTTACTAACGAGTTTTTATAATATATGTAGGTGATGAGCTTGACTAGATGTGCTGGCTTGGAGGGAAGAGCAATGAGGTCTCTTGCACACACATGTCAAATGATTGCATGTTTAATATTTTTTTAATGATGTTATTACATTGAGAATGATGTGATTAAATACTAATATATGATGAGATGATGTGAAATATGAATAGACTGCACAGGTAGGTCAAGACCCAAGTTTCAAAGTGATTGATACAGTATAGATTAGAATTCTATATGAATGCAAATATCTTATTTATGCATATATGTTGTATATATTATTTTGACCGGGTGGCCCCTAATTTCACTTTTATAGGAGGCTTTGTTCGTTTTTATTTTAGAATTTTTATTAATTTTATTGCAATTGTTTTAATGTGTAAATGGTTTTTTATGTCATCTATATAGTAGGATATTAGTTTTCTGTGCATTTATCCATGCATACAACGAATTGTATCTTCATCTTAGGACACCGAGATTAGATCCACATGAGTTGGGTTCGTGTTAGCTAACCCAACCTGGGCCCGTAACATTCTGGTTTTGTTCACAAGCGTGAACTAGATTTGTGGTGTCACCGCCCTTCACTTATGGTTGCCCATCCTTCTAATGCATCAAGCCGTCTCTAGCCGTCGCTAGCCATCTCTAGCCATCTAAGAGAGGCCATCCGCCTAGGCGACAAGTTCCTACTCTGAATCTAAACAACCAAGTTAAATGCTAACACTCATGTATGCTCATATTATGCATGAATGATATGACGAATTCATTAAATAATAGTAGAACAATCATGTATACCTTAATCATCCAAATAATCCCTAATTATGACAATCTATATGTAATTAACTTTACAATCCTAATTATGATATTCCATATTTAACTTTGATTATTAATTTTATAATTACTAAATAATTAATTGACACAATAACACTAACGCACAATTTTTTTTCACAATTGTAAACATTGTCAATTTTATATAATTTCATATTCAAGTAGATTTATTATTAATCAATATCAATTATCAATGTTGTTAATAATTTAAGAATTTAAACATGCAATTATCATAAATTACAAGATTAATATGTGAACAAAAATACGAATAATTAATATAAATTATGAACGATATAAAGATGATTCAAATAAAGTAAAAATCTAAAATTGGAAGAACAACAAATATTTCACCGGGATTTAGATGTACAATATGAAAATTACATGAAATATAATCTATACCATGCATAATTATAGCTGGTCCCACCTTACGATTCAAAGAATCAAAATACTATCTAATATTTAACGCAAAACTGCAATAGAAAGCCAACTTTATTGAGCATACCAAAACTAATCACCATGAAAACCTTAATTTCAGTGCTTTATTTTTGCAGAAAATAACTATATACTGAAGATGTGTCTAAATTCGTAATGCATACTAAATCCCACTAAACGAGTATATTCTTAAGTGTCATAACACTAAAATGAACAATATGCTCATAAAAACCTTACGTTTTAGTCCCTTTAGCGGACCCACAAACATGGAATTTAGTATTACACTATAGAGTCCTGCCACTC
Organism: Piper longum; assembly: GCA_032619315.1. Taxonomy (NCBI): domain Eukaryota; kingdom Viridiplantae; phylum Streptophyta; class Magnoliopsida; order Piperales; family Piperaceae; genus Piper; species Piper longum. Next base: position 9,269 of record JAVDBV010001131.1, read on the forward strand.
TGAAATCTTATATTAATATATGTCTACCTCTTTAATGTCACAAAATAACGTGTTCCTTATAAGATGCAATTTTGTGATAAAAAATTTACAATCATATTCCATAATTTGATGGCCTTATAACAAGCAATAAACTTGATTCTTATGTTAGAAGAAGCAATAAGGGTTTGCTTTATATTCTACATGGATAGAGCTTCTCTAGCAAACATAAATATATAAATTGAAACAAATATATATAACTGTATAACATCCAATAGAATCGAACTCAAAATACCTAATGGTCTCTAATTTCTCTAACTTTCAATGTGATGATGTAACAATTTAATGTTTTAATTACTTAAACATTTGCCTAACGTCTCTACTATGTACTACTATGTACGCAAGGTCTAGTTGCATACATACTTGTGCATAAATGATACTACCAATAGCTTATGCATATGAGATAGGAGTAAAGTAGACTCACCATCCTTAATAACTAATCTTCATGCTAAAATCGGCCAAACACCTTATCAATATAAGTCTTTTGTGACAAACCTAGTATGCCTTTACAATAGTTAAGATAGAATTGTATACCCAAAAACAAAAATGGCTTCACTAAGAGTTTTTATTTTAAATAAACTGGATAAAAAAATTCTTTGGTTTCACGACAAGATCCATATTGCTTGCGAGTATAATATCATCTCCATAATACTAGGATAATAAATTCCCTTCCACTAACCTTGAGATATTTAGACTAATTATCAATATTTTCCTTAAATCCTAAAGAAGTTAAGATTTCATAGACCTTGTTGGTATTGCCAACAGATTGCCTCCTTTATCATAAATGAATTTTTAAGCTTAATTACATACAATGTGATTTGAATTTTTAGAATCAAAGTTCTCTCAAGGCACCTTGCACATAAGTATATCAATGTCTCTATTGGGAAAAAAATATGTGTCCATTTGATGAAGCTCTAAATCATAATGACCTACATGTACCATAAAAAATTTAAAAGAGTCTTCCATTGAAACCGGATAGGAAATCTATTTAAAATGAAGTCCTTTTAAGTGAATCCCTTGGCAACTGAACATACTTTATATCTTTCGTTGTTACCTTTAGGTCACTTCACAAGATCTTGTATGTCATGGACTTTATCTTAATCTTATAGCTACAATTGACTTGTCTTAAATGTTGATGGAGAGAAACAATATAATTATCCAAAATTGTTTGTCCCTTCTCTTTAGTGGATCTTCCTAAAGACACTTTAATGAGTTTGTTGAATTCACATCAACTGGAATAATTGATGGTCGTTGAACTGGAATAGGAGGATTAATAGAAAATGTGTTCTATATTTGTTGTGCTTGTATTAGGAATGGTAACTCACTCCTCTTCGAATACAATTTCTCTGATTTCATCGCTTCCACTATATTCAGCATCCTTAATAAATTTGGCATTATTTATTCTGAAAAAGGATTGAGTTAAGAGATCATAAAATTTAAATCCTTCAATTTTTGTTCCAAGTAGCCTACAAAGTAGAAGAAAATTATTCTGGACTCCAATTTCTTCTCATATGGCCTATAAGACCTAGCCTCACCTGGACAACCCAAGACATGTAAGTACCTAATACTAGGCTTCATACATGTCCACAATTCATATGGAATTTTTCTACTGCATTGCTAGAAACTATGTTGAAAAATTTAAACTACAGTTTTCAGACCCTGAACATTATTCAAATAATCTATGATATTTGCCTAAAGTATTAACCTCTATTGTCAAATTTGATAACTTTAACTTTCTTACTTAATTGATTTTTTACTTCGGTTTGAAATCTTCACACACGTCCATAAATTATGACTTTTCATAAATAAAAGAAAGCAACCACAACTCAAGTAATCGTAAATAAGGTTGATAAAATATTGTTATACATTCTAAGAAACTATAGGGAAAGGGCCACAAATGAGTGTATAGGGAATACAAACAAATTTAAGGAATATAGGACACTCAATGCAAATTTTAAAATCTCAAAAATCAAGGGAATTGAGAACTCCATCTCACCCAAGTTGTATTCTATATTGAAAAATAAGACCTAATCGTGCATTTCATAACATTAATGAATTCTCATTTGTTATTTTATTTTTAGTACCATAATTACTTAAATGCAAATGTTCATGTCTTCTAGAGGAATGGCGGTCTAATTTGTATAATTTTTTAATTAAAATACCGGATCCAACCATATTAGAATTAGATAAATACAACAATTTTTATTTCCAAAGGAACAATTTCATAATGATTTGTTCAAACAGAAAATAGGAATTAAATTCCACCTAAAGGATGATAATACAACAATTTTCTCCAACTTTAAATAAGACCAGTATTTGAAAGTATACGAAGATATCAATAACCTCCTTATAAACCCGGTTGTCATTTCCCATATAGATGTATCTTTCAACATCAGTTGGCATTTGACTCCTTAGGCACCCCCCTGGATATTGAGAATTATTGAATAGTGGCAACCATATCTATCCGCCAAATATCACACAGTACTAATGCCAAATTAACTTGTGAATAAATAAAGTTGAGAAATTCATTTATCTTACCACACCAATTGGCATGCTTTGAGTAAACTGTTATGGCTAACTTTCAAAAGAAAACAATATGATCTGTTACTTCTGTTCCATATGCTGAGATGTTCATATGTAGTTTCTTTATTCATAATCCTTTTTTAGTCCATGTTGGTGATTTAGACTTTAAAAAAAATTGTCGAGGGAAAACTTTCTATCTTAACATAGTACAACCTCTCCTCTTCATGCACATTGATTAATAAACATCAGAGTCGATTTCTACTTTTGAATATTGTAAGTGATTTCGCATGAAATAAATTGTGTAGGTAGAGAGTAAAAAACTAAATGCAGTATGTCGTCCGACAACCTTTGGTGCTTTTAGTGATGCCATAAGAATATTAGACATTTCCTAGATGTGCACCCTTAAATTGACATGATCATAAGGCTAATATAGTTAAACACCCACTTCCCATATGCCATTTTCTGAGCAAGAGTACTTTCATTACTCAGAACCGGGGAGCATTCAAATCTTGATGCATGGTCAAGATCTATGCAACAAAACACAAAAATAAAGTGCACTTTCCAAGTTTCAAATTTTTATGTGATTGAAAAGAGAGATATTAATTATATTATAAAATATAAAAGTTAGTATAAGGGCATAACCAAAGATGGTAAGCTTTATATAATAATCAAATATTAACAATGAATCATATCAATGAATAAGTCATCATTTGTTGCGACTTAATTACTCACATGGAAGAACTGAATAATTGTTACATAACATTACTATGTATAATTTTGCCAAATATTGACACATTCCTTTGGGCTGACCAACATACGCATGAATTTACTATACTTCTCATTAAATGATGAAAAAATAGCGGACCTTCCATAATGTGTACATGTGAAAATAAATTAAATATTTAACATATGTACATGTAAGTGGGCCCCATCAAGAGATACCTAGTACGACATTGAAATTTAGCCTTTGAACGGAAATTACAACTCGTAAATGGTACTCTCAAATATAGTTCATGAATATTAATGACATACGTACCTAGGAACATGCCTTCCTTTGGGCTGACATATTACAAGAATGACAATCTAAATTCATCAAATATCCATAACTACAATTATCTAGCCATAAATTAACTTTCCTTTGGGCCAATTAGTTTCCGCATAGATAATACATGTCAACTTTACCAAAACAGAAACAAGTTCACTAATAGAGGCTACTTTGACAATATATTAGATTAATTGAATTAAATCAAGAAAAGTGGCGCAAAACAGGTATAGGTATACCCCTTATTAGCGTAAACTGCTAAAGAATACTTTCTGCTCCTGGCAATTTAAATCCAAAAGTCACAAACTAATCCCAAAATCTCAATGACTCAGCATGAAGAATCTCAATACCAATTGTTAGAATTCCTAAAATCAACATCATGTTAAATCATTAAGAAAATAAACTAGATGCAAAGAGTATACCATACTCTTCACAAAGAAATCCATACTCCAAAGTAGTATTTGAATTTTCAAGGTATGGATCTTCTAAATTGTTACGCATGATCTTAATTTATTTATTTTTACCGATGATTGAATATTAGAAAGAAAAACCATACATTTAACTTCAGAACCATGACCCTTTATATCGATTTCTCTGACCGTACAATATATGTAAATGTGAGTGTACAGTTTCCAATATTTCTAATTTGGCCCATCATAATAAATTAGAAATAAATAACTCCGGTCTCTATACATTAATTATTTGATATTTTGATAAGCTTCATAAAATAATACAACATAACACATAAATAAACTTATTAACAAGTTAGCCTTTCAATGCATAACTAATATGTGAGACCACATATAGAGAATAAATCTAACCGATTCAATTTGACTCAAAGCACGATTTTCATACATAAACTAGGTAAGATATCGCGCCATACACAAGTTATATTACATATAAACTTTAATTTTATAAATAAACTTTCATTAAATAATAATTCTTAGATGGAGATTCTAATTGACTTTAACTTTGAAGATTGATCCTAATTGAATGAGAAGATAGCATATAATAATTTGATTTATTATTTTTTATTCTTCTTTTATTTTGATTAGTTAAATCTCCAAATTTTAATCAAAGGCAAGTATTCATGAGTTTTCATACTAGGTAAAATGTCATGTTATGCGTGACTTATATCAGATAAAAATTTAATTTTATAAATAAACTCTATTTAAGTAATAAGATAGATTATAATAATCTAATATATTAGATATAAATTCTGATTTACTCTGACTTTAAAGACAAATCTTAATTGACTGAGAAGATATAATATAATAAGTTGATTTTTGTTGTCATTTCATTGCCCAAATCTCTTACTTTAATCAATGACTAATATTGAGCTCTCTTTTAATTAATCTATATAAAATAACAATAATAATAATAATAATAATAATAATAATAATAAAGATTTAACGCCAAGCACAACATATAGAACTCATAAATTTTTATTTTATAAATTAACTCTTGTTAAATAATTAGATAGACTACATAATCTAATATCTTAGATATAGATTCTTATTAAGCTTAAAGATAGATCTTAATTAAACGAGAAGAAAAATTATAATTATTTAATTTTTTATTTTTTATTTTTGTAATATTTTGATTGGTTAAAACTTCTATCCTTGTTCACAAGCAAATATTGAGTTCCTTTTTTATTAATATAAGAGTATAAGAGTGTATATATGGTTTGGATACGCTGGGGCCGACTGCCAGTCGTCCCTGATTTAGGCCGTCCGATTATAAGGACAGTCCAGATCTATTTTAAACCTCATAACCCTTCCTCCACTCCTGTCCACGTCGCCGACCCACCCTCCTCCCACTCCCGTCCACACCGCCACCCCTTTGCCCTTCCTCTCACTCCCGTCCACACCACCGACACCCTTCCCCCTTCCTCTCAAGAGGGAACCTGGCGATTGCCCACCCAAAAACCAGCGTGAGGAGCAGGTCGCCACCGGTTGGCCTTCTTGGTTGTCTTATGTTGCTGGGGAAGCTCTCAATGGATGGATCACTCACCTAGCCAATTCGTCCTAAAAGCTTGACAAGGTTAGCTCCTTCCTTCAATCTATTCTATCATATTCCTGTATTACCATGTATTGTATGTATTTTTTATTATCGGTGAATTGATGAACTGGTTGTATGTATTTGGTAGATTGGGCAAGGGATGATTGGGCAAGGGACGTATAGGAGCAAGAGAGTGTGAAGTTCATGGTTCGGGAGATTCAGATTCTCGGGCATCTAGATACATGTTTTTTTTATATGTTTAGGAAGGTACATGTTTGTTACATTTGTGTAATATCTTTTGAATACAATTGCATTGAATAAATCTTTCACATTGCCGAGGGTTTTAATGCTTGGTTGGAACATTGTAGTTAATCCTTCTATTGCATTTTCATGCACAATGTTTTCTTGTCTGGAATTTACAGAGTATTTGTATTGCGGAGAACATGCTTAACCATTGACAATTGTGTTTATTAATTGTTTTATTTGCATAAGCTCTGCTAAAGGTGATATTTGTATTTTTCTATCGTTTTTCCAGCATCGGAACTTGTATGTATATTCTTCTTCAACTATTTAAGCTCTCAACTCAAGATTTAGTAGACCCTTTCTACCATGTTCAATGGGTGAGTTTTTTAAGTTCCACATAACTTAAAATAGATTAAAGGAAGGAGCTAACCTTGTTGAGCTTTTAGGACAAATCAGCTAGGCAAGGGATCCATCCATTGAGAGCTTTCTTAGCAACATCAGACAACCAAGAAGACCAACCGGCGGTGACCTGCTCTCCACGCCGGCTCTTGGGCGGGCAATCGGCAAGTTTCCTCTTGGGAGGAAGGGGGAATGGTGTCGGCAGCGTGGACGGGAGAGGGAGCAGGGTCGGAGGTGTGGATGGGATTGGGAGGAGGGTTGGCAGCGTGGACGTGAGTGGAGGAAGGGTTATAAGATTTAAAACAAATATAGGACGTCTTTATAATCAAACGGCCCAATTCATGGGCGACTGCTAGAAAACTTCCTGCAATCACCCCCAGGGTATCCAAACCCATATATATATATATAATAATTTATGTTTGTATATTATACTTTTCTCAAGTGGTTTAACTAACTAATAAGTTATAGAGCATGGTATAGTAAAAAAATTAAATAAATTCAAATACTATAATGTGTTGAATTCGAACCCAAACTCAAATGAGCCAAGTTTTGACTTGCCCGTGAACAACTATATGCAATGTACCCATATCAACGAAAGATTCTCACAATAGGTATCGTCACCCGTCGAAACCTCCAAACCCTCGTTGATTCTTGTGCTGGGCCCCACGATAAATTAGAATAAGATAGAGTTGTTATTAATTTCCCGTGCTCCAAAGAGGTTGACATTTTAAGCCACGATGGCATAGTTATCTCATACAAAAAAGGCAATCGTCCGCCACCTAATTTTCAGGGTATTAGGTACTCTCGTTAGACCTACTTAAAATTGATCAAATTAAGATATTTTATGCACAATTGGTTCTTTTTTTTAACATTTGATTTCCATTTATATAAAATAAATAAAAACAAAAAAAAACACTCCGGACGGATTCCTATTTAAATTGAATTTTGGAGGTGGTGGGACTTGTCAATTAATTTGCAATTGGCTCATTCCAAATGGGCCCACTTCGGCTGACAATACAAGAAACATTAATAGGTTTATAGCTCTTATAATAATTATTGTGGAGGTTCATTGGCAAAAAAGTGTAATAATCACCACTTAAATGGCATAACTTTGGTCACTCAAAAATATTAAATAATAATAATAATAATAGTAATAATCATAATAATCATAATCATAATCATAATAAAGAGATGACGCCTACAAATAATAGGCAGGTGCCATGAAGATTGTTCCCACCTATCCGCAAAGGCGCAAAGATCAAAGTGCTTTGGGAAAAAAAAATAAAAAGACAAAAAGAAAGTCTTATATTTTCTTTAAATTTATGGGATTATCCCTCGGTATGGTTAATAGATAGAAAAATTCTTTTGATATGGTCGAAGATGGATGGAATTCTTTAGGTATGGGTATTTGGGTTAGTATGTCAGTTTTGGCCTTCAAATGACTTGGTCGCCATATGACAAGTTCTGACACTAAATAAGTGACTAAAGTTAGGGCTACTAATTGAGCGAGCCAGCTCGTGAGCATTTGGCGTTCAAATCTACTCGAATCGATTCGAAACTCGATATTTAAATGTTCGACCTCGATCTCGACTTGAACTCAAATCCTACTAGTCGAGCTTGAGTAAGGCAGTGTTCGACAAGGCTATAACTTGAACTCGAATCAAAATCGACTCGTATCTCGATTCGAACTTAACTCGATAAAATAATATAATAATATATATATAATATCACTTTTCTACTCAAAATATATTTAAAATCATAAATAAATGTTATT
>JAVDBV010001132.1:0-27059 GCA_032619315.1 Piper longum
ACCGCCTGCTTGACAATGCTGCCGCCCGACCCCGCCTGCGGCTCTCTGACTGCCGCCGCCCGCCGCCCTGCGACTGATCACCTCCGCTACCCCGCCACGGCTCCCCCGGCACGACTTGCCCGCCCGACCCTGCCGACCGCACTGCGATCAAGCACCCCAATCACCCCGCCGCGGCCCACTTGACCCTGCCACGGCTCCCCCAACATGACCCGCCTGCCCGAACCCGCCGTCCGCCCAACAGTGCCGCCCGCTTGACAGCATCGCCTCCCAACCCTACCTGCGGCCCTGCGACCGACCACGCTGCGACCCTGTGACCGCCGCCATGCGACCAATCTTGTTGGAAGTAATCTTTGCTAGGGGTGTAAATGGTTAGTTGATTCACTAATTTACCGATTGTAACGACTTAAAATGGTACAAATATGGTGAAGAATTATTCACCATTTTAGAAAATGGTGAAAAAATCGGTTAATTTAATTGAGCTGATTAGAAATATAAATGGTTATATTATAAGGTTTAACCGCAATCGTTTAACTAATTTCATTGAATATAATTATGTAATCTTATATATTGTATGAATAAACTTTAATTTTATCCTCTAACCTAGCCACAACCTATAAATATATGCTTACTTTTTTTGTTTGAAGCAAGTTTTACATAAAATTATTGTAATAATTGCAGTTCATAATGTTGAAGTCTCTTTTTATTATAATTATAATCTTAATTTATTTTGTTTTAGATATTAGAAATATTATATATTTTGTGTGAGAGGTTATTTTTGACGGTTATAATTTTTTATTTTATACTTTATATTTTTTTGGGTAGATGTGTTATATTAAATGGTAAAAAATTAACTAAATTTTGATCATTTAACCATAACAAAATGGTTAGAATTCCGTTACGGTAGAATTTCAAAAAATTTTGTTAATGGGTCTGTCATGGTTAATAGTATGAAAAATAATTAATGATTGCTGTTAATGATATTTACCGAGCCAGAACGTTTCCTGCATGAATGAATGGCGCCAACCATTGATTTTCAGAATCTTCAACAATAACTGTGAGTCTGTGACATAGAAGGGCACGTACAATGCCACACATTTTAAGTTGTAGAAGTATTAAATTATGGCTGCATTCTTCAACTTTACAATTTGACCAACCCTGCGAAAGAAAAAAGTGTTTAAAAACTTGCCTTGACCAAATTCGATTAGATCGATGAAAAACCATTTAGTTAACTGTCTTAACACAAATTAATGATATCATCTTAATAAATTCCTATATCTCCACAACTCATGATAAATGACTACATTCCGCCACATTAACGAAATTAATTTGATGAGATTATTAACTATGGCAAGCTTAGGTCACTTTGAACAAATTTATACAAAGAAGTAAATGATGCACGATGTAAACCTTCAAGTGCATCATTTACCTTAAGCTCAACGCCCTGGCATAAGCTAAACAATAATCCGTATAGCGTTGCACAAAAGCTTCCACAAAAACTGTTTTGACGCTTTTTCACAGTGTTTATGAAAGCTTTCTACGAAGCACCGAGATTAGAATGAAAAACTAGTAGAAAAGAAAAACGAATCAGAAGAGAATTGACAAAACACTAACAATATCCCAAAATTCCCAAATGAAAAGTCTATCACAAGATATCATTGTTCAAATGCTCATTTGATGTACTGAGAAACCCACTTGAATCCTTCTCCATAACCCATTTTACGGACGATACTGCACATGAAAACCTCCAAGGAGCGGAGGTTAGAATCAGTGAGGCTGACCTTGCCCTTTCCAGTCGTGAAACTGTTCAGCCCCAGACTGTATCGTAGCTCCTCCTCAGACGCTGCATAAGGAATGTCTATTTTATTTCCAAGTATAAGAAAAGGTACATTTGTTAAGGAGTCATCGGACAAAAGTGCATCGAGCTCCTTCTTAGATTCTGCAAATCTCTCCTTGTCGCTTGCATCCACTAGATATACTACGGCATCGACCTGCAGACATCATAATTAACAAGAATTATTGAACATATTTAAGTGTACACCCAATAGTATGTACTATGTAATGCCAAATTTAATATTTCAATTCAAAAAGCATAAAGAAAAGAACTAATGGAAACCTAACAATCACTACCAGAGGAAGCGATAAAATAGCAAGTCAATGGAATCTAACAATCACTACCAGAACTTCCTCGCACTAAAATGCATTTGTTTCAGAATCACTGGATTGTCTCATTAACCAAACAATCACTGAGAAAGAATTCCCCCTCACATTATCGTTTTTTTTTCATAATCATTGTATCGCAGAATTTCATTTTTTTTTTTTTTAATCACAGGATATGCAGCTCAGACCACACCGTCTTGCCAAATCCCACAGCAGAGCCCACGCTGAGCAATTTCAAACAGGAGCTTTATCTATTAAGTAAAATGACTAGTAACCTATTTCAATGAACTTCGTCTACAGCCAAGGCAAACGCTATTGATGGTCCCAGAAAACAGTTAACTTAACAATAATGTCAACAAGCATAAATTTAGGCCAAGTAAAACCAGCATAATATTTCGCGTTTCATAGGCTAAAAACATCTTAAAGATTCAGAACTTTCGGATCAATAGGAAACTGTTTATATAAACTGTGACCAAGTTAATCAAAACTACTTCAAAGCTGCATGCAAACACTGCTCCATAACAAACGATCAAAAATCAAATGGTTCATCATCAATAACCAAAAAAAATGCTACCCCTAATCACATAGCAGGCGGCAAAAGGAATAACAAAAGAACCAACAAATGGAAGATCAAACGAAAAAATTACTGACAACAAGCCTGCAAAGCAACAAAGAACAAATCCAACGTAACAACAAGAAGAGTGGCAGGGTAAAAAAAAAAATCAACCTTGGCGTAGTAATCCTTCCAAACCCTGCGAGCAACCTGATGCCCTCCTAAATCAAAAGCCTTGAACTTTATCCTGCCGATGCTCAATTCCTCCGATGTAGGGTACTGCGTCGGCTGATGCTGGACCAGCCTCTACACGCCAACAACACAAACACTCATCAAATCCCCACCAAACCACAAAAATTCAACCATACAAGACAACAACAAGTAAAACAAAGAACACAACAAGACAAAAACCTCATCCTTGAGCATATGCAAAAGAGTCGTCTTGCCGGCATTGTCGAGGCCGAGGAACAAGATCTTGGCCTCCTTCTGCCACAGTCCGAGGGAGGCGAGCACGCCGTAGAACCAGTCGAACAGGAACATCGTCACCTATCCTTTTCCAGATCGATGCCTACAAATCCGGCAACGCTCGGGACGAGGCAAGGCATCAACCAGATCGAAGTCTCGGGGGTCGCCGGAGTAGGTCGATCGGAGGTCCGTTCGGCCGGCGACAGTGACGGGATCTTATCGGCGAGAAGAGACAGTAAAGGGAACTTCCCGTGGGACGGGTGGGTTTTTTTTTTAGGAATTATTTATTGGATTTTTAAATCCGTGGATGGGCCCCGCGAAAGATGGGTCCAATATGGTGGTCATGTACATAAAAGTGGGACCTTAAACTGCGTTAGAGGCATACACATATTTACGTAATTAAGTTAGAACGTCCCGTGCATAAATAGAGTCTAAGCATACTTGATAGTTGGATTTAGACGGAAACCATTAATTCTTTCATTCAAAAGAGCTCTTCTTTAACAAGCCACCAAAAACGAAAAATAAAATCGATCAGAAATAGAAATACAAAATATTAAACTAGCAAAAATAAGTGAGCAACACTGTATTAACATTGTTCGTAGACCGTAAACATTAATAGATAAAAAATTAAGAGGATTAACCTCTCCCGATCGAACACTATTTGATTAATTTAGGCAACAGATCAAATGATGACTTAGTCGAACACCTCAATTCTCATGTTAATGGCCAAATGGGAGGAGACTCGCCATCGTCGAAAATTTTGGAAGAGGCAGGAGCCACTGACCGTCACTTCGGCCAGAAAAGCTATATACGATTACAAGGGTAGCCTAGACTGCAACAGTTTTCGGCAGTGATTGAGGAACTCCAGCACTAATCTTCAAACATAAACAGAAACCATTTCAAGGTATTACGACATTGTCAGGAGGAGATCGAAGCAGAATAAAATAAACATACAAGAAACGGTTACGCAAGCTGAATCCGAAGAATACTTTTGTAGCTACCTTGGCAGATTTATATAGTTCATCCACCACTTCAGACAAAGTCGGGTGGGCGTGTACTACAAGCTTCAAATCCTGCAATTTCACATAAAGGGACAACATTTACAATCCGGCCAAAGCTGCGCTCAAACTACTCATTTAAATCTGCAATTACTAGTCACCGTAGCCTTTTACCATGGCTGTCGATGATGACAACATAGCAAAGCAGATGAAGCCAAGCAATTACATATTTGAGGTTAATGTATCATGCTGTTGTGACTCGGGAGAGGTGAAATAGTTGTGCCGGGTGAAGGATTAGTACCTGTATATTTGTGCCGAGAGCTATTGCATTTGAAGCTTCATGAATAAGATCAGCAGCATGGAGCCCCAGTATATGAACCCCAAGAATCTCACCAGTATCTGGTCTGTATATTAACTGCATGACAATCGTAGAAACAATTATCACGGGATGATGTCACAGGAAAAAAAACCTAGGTGCTTAAGAAGAGTCTGTTTGCATTAAATACATACATGGGAGTATAGATCACTCACCAACCAGTAAAGGACTTGGCAAGAATTTCATATTTAGAGAATATCATGTATAAGCAGATGAATATTTTGTTTTGAAGCATTCAAAAGAAGAAGAAAAAAACTAAAGCAGTTTTATACTCGTATTACACATCAAATTAGGGGGATAAACAGATCGTTACCTTGGCTATTCCCTCTCCTTCATTTTCAGCCAGGGCCTTTGTGTTTGCCTTAAAACTGGTTTTAGCAACACTTACTTCAAATCCTTCTTTTTGAGCTTTCTCCTGTGCTTGTGGCTACAAATGCAGTAGTTGCTGCTGTCAGAAAATAGTTGAAGCAGAAAAGTAACAACAGAAACTGCCACTAAATTGCATTAAGCAAGGGGAATATCATATCTAGAAATGTGTGACAAATATACGCAAGAAATATTTGATCGCAAACCACTTCTTTTCAATCAAAAGAGCTAATATTTTAACTCGCTTTTGAACATTCTCGTTGCTGGCACATAAAAAATCGCACTATCCAAAATGAACTTCTCTACGCATTCAACACATGAATAATGGAGAATTCACAATTGGTAATCATGAACTAATAAAAAAACAGTTACCTCAGTCAGCCCAACCATACTGATTTCTGGATGAGTAAAACAAGCGGCTGGGATGCTAAGGTGATTTAAGACATGGTCTTTCCCAGAAAGCTGCTCAATAACTACCGTGAAACAGACAAACACATTAATATGATGCCTTATTAGCATCCTTCTGATGTTTGTGCCTTTTCCATAATGCATTTTGCATATTAACAAGATGTTAGCAAAACCTTATTCTACGATGTACCTGAGATCCCCTGTGCACTTGCAGCATGAGCAAGCATCATTTTACCATTTGCGTCCCCAATGCAATATACATGGGGAACCTGAACAAGATCATTAAATTTTCAATTTAAAGATGAGACTAAGAATACTATACAGGGCCATACATAAGCGCATAGCTGTATACTCTGAAAAATACATAATTTTAAGAAATTAATATATTCTTGAGAATTTATCAAAGACAAACCAATTTCCCATCCTGATCAATAACGCGCATACGCTCATCAACAGGAACAAATCCCCGTTGTGTCACGACATTAATCTACAATTTGCCAAATTAACATCCATGAGTCCGTATAATGCGAGCACACACCATCTAAGTCCAAAAAAATTAGGTATTCAATATCCACATACATTTTCTAATCCAAGACCATTTGTAAAAGGTGCTCGTCCAGTGGCAACAAGTGCTGCATCAACCTGCAGAAATAACGGGATCACAACGGGAATCTACACAACACTCTCCAGAATATATAGAGCACTGTTGCATTTTTATTAGACTTTACCTCCAAAGTATCCTTAGTTTCCTTGGTTTTTGCATCAATAAGTTCAATAGTTACAGGTTTACCATCTTTTGCTGGAGTGACCTTTATCAGTAAAAGTAAGATGATGCCTTAGTAAAGACATTTCTAACTCTGAAATGAAGAACAAGGCAGAAATATTTTACGCGAAAGCACCTTTTTTGCAAGGACACCAGTGTGATAATCTATCTTCCTGGGGTTAATGAGAACCCTCTGAGCCAATTTCCCTATTTCAGGATCAAAGCCTGGCATTAGCTGATCCAGTGCTTCAACAAAGGTAACCTGCAATGGCGCAGTCTGGTAAGCATAAGCATGGCTCGCAAATCTGGTATAAAGAGACAGAAATATACCTCGCTACCAAGAGCCGTGTACACGTCACTAAATTCGAGCCCAATATATCCACTTCCTATGATAGCAATCCAGTCAGGAACAGTCTCCAACTTCAGTGCATGGTCACTTGTAATCACAGTTTTCCCTGTCTCAGAGATTCAAAATCAATAATTGTACTGATAAAACAATCATCTTTCTTCTAGATTGATAAGATCAACGTGTGCTAGAAGAACATCAAGTTCACCGTCAATTTAAAATATGAAACTCACAGAACGTAACACAACTACCCAAAAGAAACAGGAGCTGAAACTAAGAATTCAGGAAGAACATATGATGCAAATACACACCGAATTATGAAAAGTAAAATAAAAATACCAAATAAACTTCACGAGCTATTTACACCTGCGTTTGATGGTAAGACTCGTAAGATGTGAACATATAAGAAGCAAAACAATACCATCAACTTCAATGCCATCAGGCACAAATGGAACAGATCCGGTGGCAATAATTATGTCCTTTGCAGTTATCACTGTTTCAGTAAAGCCTACTTTTCCATATTTAACCTTTTGTGGTCCCTGTAACAAGTTTAAAAAGAAAAGAAACAAATTATAAGAATAATAATGGAGCAATGAGGACACATTAAAAATTGACTCTTTTATCAAACCACCAAAATAATTATAACTAATAAATCAAATCTCGTGTCAAATTGACACTACCAAAGATAATAACATTACCAAGATAGTCCCAACACCCGTCAATATGTCAACCCCCAATGCTTTCATGGAATTGGTCAGATTTTTTCTGATATTTGTAGCCAAATCATTAGCATGATCAGCAACTTTCTGCCTGTCATAGCTTGCAGCAGCAACCTGACACCCAACTTCTGTCAACCTCTAGAATGACGATAAAAAATGTTATATGATATGGATTTCATTGCGCATAACATCTACTACTGACCTGTATACCTAGGGCCTTGAGATGATGTTCAGATTTTAGCTCCCTCATCCTCCCGCTGATGGCGAGAAGAGCTTTAGACGGAACACAGCCTCTATTCACACAGGTACCACCAACTACATCTCCTTCAATAATAGCTATTTTCCAACCCTGCCATCGATCCAATCCTTATTACCTCGCATTACAGGGTAAAAATTCAGGAAAAAAAAGAGAATAACAAGAAGCACCATTCACCCTAACAGCAGGCACCGGATCAAACATATATATTGTTTACATGAACTTGTGAAACATCAAAAACACTGTGCATCAAAGAGTACAAGACAACAAACAATCAGCGCTCAAACTAGGCAAGCGAATTGCAGAGTACCTTCTCTACGGCGTGCAATGCAGCTCCATGGCCGCCGACGCCAGCGCCAATGATAACGAGGTCGTAATCAAATCCCTTACCGGCGGCGCCATTGTCGGAAGCCGCGGCCGTCACCTTCGCCAAGAAGCAACGCCGCCGTCCCGGCAGCGCGGCGACTCTGCGAGCAGAAATGGAGGGAACAGCGGGGGAGAAGCCGAAGGCCTCCCGCCGTAGGCCGCAGAATCGAAGGAGCGAAGGCGAGGTGAGGTAGAAATCACGGGAGGCATCGGACTTGGGGAGGCGGGGGAAGGCGGAGGAGAGAGAGATGGAAGCTCCCTGCATTTTCGAGCGTCGGATCAAATCCGCCGCCGTCGAATGTGGTAGTCGTCGCCGGTGGAGGTGGTATGGTGGTGGAGAGAGGGGAAGGGAGGAGGAGGGTGGTTGCCTGTGATGGTTACGAGGTTAGTATAAGCGAGAGAGTGGTGGTGGTTGTGATGGGCGGAGAAGACGAGGCTGGAGGTGGGCGGAACTTCGACTACCGACAACCGGCTATTCTCCCTCTCTCGCCGGACAAAGTCTAGCTAGCTTTCTTTGCCCCCACCCCTCGGATTTGCCGCCGCTCTTTGTTTCTCACGTTTGACAGAGAAGAATTCACATTATTCACATTTTTATTATTATTATTATTATTATTATTATTATTTATAGAATAATAATAAACCCTACAATATATAAAAGATACAAAAAATCATCATTTTATTTTAAACATTATTTAAGAAAGTAAATTGTTTTGATTTACATAACCTAAATTAATTGGGGCAGATGACCAATAATCTGCCTTCCAAAGGAAACAGTAGTACAGGTTTTAAGCCAACAGAGACCCTCTTTCACATTTTTTTCTTTTTAAGTACAGAATTATTGTGATCTCTTATAGCATTTCCAAAAGTGTTTCAAACATAAGAGCGATGCATTGGGCATTTTTTGATGCCCTAAAACCTTCCAAGGAATTAGATCTTTATTCCGTTATAGCATGAACATTTTACAGTCATCTTTTTTTCCACATTTTACAGTCAATTGGGACACCAGCTCATTGGACGTAAGGGCTTGGACAAAAGTGCTTATTATACGTGCGCACAGGGTGTTGTTTCACGATGGGATTTCCTTCAAATTGCAGGGGTACCATGCCTTCAAAAAAATAACAAAACAATTGGTGAATTGTATGTTTGATCTCACCATCATATACGCTATTGAGACCGAATAGCAACATGCACTTTCACCATCTATCAATGTACCCTCTATTTCCGGTGCTTATAGCTTTAGAACACGTAAACAAAGTGACTCTTACCTCCCTCCCCCGTGCTACCCAAGTCAAAAGAAAGAGCCAGGAAGAACATTTGCTTCAAATTCCTCTTCTATTTGCTTATATGAAAAAAATAGTGTCTCTGTACACAAAAGAATATTGCAGGATGACCACCCACAAGTAGCTCTCCTCCAAAGGCACCCACCCCACATTCAGCAAGGCCAACAACCAACCACCAAAAGGAAGATCCAGCTTCAAAAAATTAGATCATCCCCAAAAGGTTGTTATTGGCAAGCTGAAAAGAAATAAAATAAGTGGCATCTATCTACATTTGTTACCTGTGGATCGACCCTCTATTGATATATTTTACCTACAAAATTTTGAAGCCTGGCAGCTACAAGTTAAGAGTCCGCCGGAACCACTCCTGAAGGTGCAGTAGCCTGGAGAGTATCTCGGTATTTCTGGAAAAGTATAACTTGCAGTTCTCAAGAACAACATCAGCATCATGTTTCACTGAATCCAAACTCCGATAATATTTATTTTCTAATCTTCGCCTGAAAATTTCTAGAGATAGCGGAACAGGGAACCTGCAGAACATGATTATTAAAATAAGAAACTTCATCATCATGAAAACAATCACCATAACTTCACTATCATCATTTATGTGCTTATCCCAGCTAGCCTGTGGATCTAACAGTTTAGCATTTATGATTGCTTTCACATTTAAATCAGCTTGCTTTCACATTTAAATTGATTAATACAAAACGCATGCAAAAACAAAATGACAAGTTTTTATCAAATAATTAAACATAAGCATCATGGAATGATTGTTGATTCAACTAACATGACACTATCACTGCACACCTAAAAGTAATGTGACAAGAGTCTTATATGCGTCTGAATATTACTCATCTCATTTCGATATATCCACAAATTTGTTTCTCAAAACATGCAGTCCGAAAGCATTTTCTAGCAGTGATCCGGTGTCAGTATATTGCCAACAACATTTATAATTGCATTTTGAACTTGTGAGGCATTTCACTTTAACCTTGATAATAAGCAGATATGATCCTAGACTAGCTAAAGGCTAAATAAAGCAATATTTAAGGTAATACCTAGACTCATCCCTTCAATCATGTCATAGAACATAGAAAATTACAGCTCACAATGCTTCGTCTAGCTCTAGATACAATGTACAAACTGAAAATGATTCAAACACAGCAAACCAACACCCCCGACATTTCTGATTTGCTTTTCAATTAAAACTAGTGATATGTCACAAATTCAGCCTATATAAACTGATATTATTGTGTTAGACTAGATAGATACTTGTTTAATTTTTAAAATTCAAAAAACTTGCTGTCAAAAGCCCAACCAAAAATGGCTTTTCACATCTTATCACAATTACCAAACCCAATACGCCACTTTTAATTTTTGAACGATGTGTTCAAGTTTCTATACTGCATCTCAGTTCCCCAATAATAAACATAAACAGCGTCTAAAAAACAGATCTCTATACCAAAAACCTTAAAAGAAACAATACCTGTTCAAGAAATCAGATTTCTGTGCAACCTGCTTCAACCTTCGAATCCCATATGAATCCTGCAAACAAACCCTCCAAAATCATATCTTCAACAACGTAAACAAACTTTATTGAAACAAATATATAAGTAGAAAATGACCTGACTCTGGTTTGAACTACGCTCTAACTTGTCAAGTGAGAAGAGAAGCTTTTGTGTAACATTATTATCAAGTTGTTGGTGAATCCATAAACCACCAGGATCACGAAGTTCCCAAGGACTGTGATCATAAGTTTCAGAACCGTTTTTGTATAAAACACTGTATCTTTCCCAGGGACTATCCGGGAAGTTCAAAGATTTAGGCTTTACTTGCACAATACGTCCAGAATACCAACTGCCACCTTCCCCATTATTCCACCATACTTCACATTTATCTCTATTTGTCCAACAACGATTAACGGCTGCATCATATCGGAATTTCAATACAACAAAATCTGCAAAGTCAACCAACTCTGGCAAAGTCACTTTAAATGTCTCTCCAAAAACACTGCTCAAAGGGTCTACAAATTCAAGACTTAGTTTGCAACAACTTTCCCCAGATCCAGGCAGTGATGAATACTCCAACTGCAGAACTTTGCAAAATTCTACAGCCCTCACATTTTTATTCAATGTTGCCCATGGTCCTTGTTCTAATCGATGGGACCAACTCAGATATTGTTCATGACCCTAGAAAGAAACACAAGTCAACATGGCAAAGGCCATATTGCATTAGAACAAAAGAATTGAAAAAAAAAAGTAAAGAGCACATCGCAGGCAATCACAAGGCTTTCATGACTATATAATAATATAGAAATTATAATCTTATATCAGCAAGATCAGTAAATAATGACTTGTAATTCTAGCCCAAAACACAAGCTAATTCAAAAATAAAACTAAGTAATGATACTGATACAAAAATATTACCAAAGATGTGACTTTCATAATAGCATGCTAATAAGTACAATCAGCTTGAAATTAAACCAATAATTTTAGCTTGGCAAGATCTCAGAAATGGTCCCAAAAGGAACAGAAAATCATTCGATAAAGATCTTATCCAGAAACAGGGAAGGAAAGTTGAACATGGATCGAATTATAGCCTCTGTAAAATAAGGAATTCACGTAATGAAGCAAAGAAGAAACATGCTCATCGGTCATCCAGACTTTTACCCAAACTAAAGGCATATTTATACACTAAGTTTTTGGATACCTGTCTTATATATGCAACTTCATCACCAAGCTGAGGCACATAATTTATCTCCTGCTCTGTCAACATCAACCAAGAATGCTTTTTAGCTGATTGAATATTTTTTCTCTTATTTAACTCTCTCTCAAAAGGATTTCCTCTTCGATTTCTACTAGATCTAGTGATCATCCTGGGATTCTCATCCCAATCCTCAGGAGGGTGATTTCGTGGCCAACTTAAACCAAGATTTTCAGAATGATTGGATGCCTCTGCCAAAGTTTGGCTTTCCCTCCCGGAGACTGTAGCCTTCATACGTCTAGACCTCCTAGGAAATTCATGTTGATTAACTTCCATCTTCACTTCTGAAACAACCATATCTTCACCAAGATCATTTTCTTCAGCTATACTTCTGTATGCCTTGGACCTTCTATAAATAGAATTGTACCTCCTAGCACCAATTGAACTCAAACTTCCACCAAGAAGCCTTGGTTTCTCTATGCCATAATTTTCACCACTAGCTCCAGGAAGGCAATCCTCTTCTTCAGTTTCTTGTTGAAAATTGTCTTCATTTTCCGAAGATGGACTTTGCTGCTCATTTACATTTTTTTTTGACCTAAACCTCAGCCTTCCAATTGTAAGCTGAGGTTGGTGTTCAGTTGCTTGGATGTCTTGGCTAACGACCTCACAAGCCAGACTTACCCCATTCCCCTTGCTGGTGAAAGTGTCAGCCTTTGTCAATTGCTCATCACAGACTCTGTCTCCGCTGCTTGAAGAGACAACATGGCTGCCATTGCTTCTACTGCAATCAGCAAGTAACATATTCTCCGCAGAAAGCAATTTAACGTCATTGTCAGGAACTATTTCTTTATATTTTCCATTTATGCCAATCTTACCATCTATATGATCATGTAGCTTGTCATCTGAATGTTGGCTCCAACTTCCACAATTAACCATTGGTGCAACAGAATTACATTTGTTTAGTAAGGAATGACAATTACTACCATTTGAAATGTTTCTTTGATCTTCTTGAGTCATTCGAATTCGCTTAGAGGAGCGTGCCTTTACTTCCCCCCATTTCATTTTATATTTTGCATGCCCCAAGCCAGAAAGATCTCTAACTGTCTCACCTCCGCACTCTGAAAAATTCTTATTCTCTCCATATTCTTTATGTTCCAAGGAATTACCAGCTTGTTCAGGATCTGCTGAACCATCTGGTGTTCCACAAATAGGCTGGGACGATGACTCACCCCTATGTAGCCATTTGGCACCAATTTTCTCAGAAGCACGAATTGGAAACTTCAGAATCAACCTCCTCTTACCCCCATTAATAGGCTTAGTAAGTTCATCTGGTTTGCCAGTCACTTCACAATCATCGATAAGTAACTCTCCTGTATGCTGGATTGATCTATCTGATTCATTGCTCAACATATTTGAATCAAGAAGAGAAGATTCATCATTCAATGAACTGCTCTCAGAATCACATCCTTCTCCATCAGATAAAATTCCATTCATTTGAGAAAATAAAGTCATTGCATTTTTAGCAGCTCGCCTTCGGGGACGAGATGATTTTGATGCTAATGATTTTCTCCTACGACCCATCTTCCTGCGCACTGATTTGGATTTTTGTGATGGTATAGACCCTGAACCATCACGTTCATCCAAATTTCTCCTCTTAACTCGCCTACCTGATGAAGTCATAATCTCAACCTGAAAAAGAAGAATCACTTATCAACATTACAGGTAAGTTCACGACAAAAATATTAAAGCTTCACTTACTTCTGGTATGTGTTTATGCCGATTTGATCTCCGAATGCCTTCTTTTCTAGCAATGTTTAACTCTGTCTCTTCAGCACTACCTTCATTCTCGGAATAATTCCCACTCAAGCTCTCAGCTTCTCCTTCACTTGAGTATTCATCAGTTACGTTGTATTCAGAATCAGTATCATCAGTCTGAACCTCGATATTCTCCCGTTCCCAATCAATGTCCACAAACTCAGGCAATGGTTCATTCCATCTGTCCGGATCCAAAAATGGGACAAATGTATGGGCTTGTAGCTGAGGATTGTCTCCAAGGCCGATGGCAAAAGTAACTTGTGGAGCTGGGCGCCACTCGATACCTAAAGCACCTAAACGCCTTTGTTGGTACATGTTCTGATATGCCTCCGGATATGGGATCATACCTGATAACCGCTCGAAAACAAATTTTAAAAAATAAGACAAGTTATATGCATATTCTCAAGCATCTACATAAACTAAAACTTATATTAAACAAGAAAACAAATGTACCGTGATCGCATAGTAAATCTTGAATGTTTCTTCGATGTGGCGCAAGTTGGGTCTCCTGCAAGGAGTAAAACCAGACCCACTTGTTATAAATTAATGGCATCTAAAGAGGTAACCCTGTTGCTTTTTATTTACAATTTGGACAACACAAACTTCTAAAACTAAAATGAATAAAGCCATCCAAAAAATTGATCAAAATTGTTCTCCTCCTCCTTCCACCTTATCCCAAGAAACAGTTGGGACATGGATCCTAATCTAGTATCCATCTGATCACAATGCACAAAAATCCCAAGTAAAATTTTGAAATGGTCTGAGGTCTGGGCTTGGGACCAGCAATGCACAAATACTGACTGAGAAAAAATTCATCAAAATAAAATATAAAAAAAAATTCAACTACCTGATCAACCATGTTTCCATGAGAATCTTGGATAAGTGGGCGATAATCACCGAGGAAAAACTGCTCAACACATATGATATACAAATAAATCAGACCATACACATTTTCCCCACTACAAAAAAATGTTGCCAATCAAATTGAGGTCTTTAAATACCTGGTCATATTTTGCATCCTTTTGAGATTCCCCCTGACCAGTAGAAAAAATGTACAACTGACCAGCTTCATCAGAAACTACAACTGACATACCATCCCTAATTTCATTCAACAAATGAACACGTTACAATCTGGTAACTAAGAAAAGACAAGTTGGTAAGATTCGACGTGATTCACAAATAATCAAACAACAACAGAAGGCCCAATTGTTCAGGTAATAACTAATAACAATTAAAAAACCTTTCAAAGAAAATTTCAGACAGAATACCCAAAGATCTTAAAGTAATCAAAGGCATTATTACTTATAAGCATAGGTCTTCCTCCAACACTTTTTTGCCCACATCTCTTATAGTTTTAACAACAACAAAAAGGAAAGAAAT
Organism: Piper longum; assembly: GCA_032619315.1. Lineage (NCBI taxonomy): Eukaryota > Viridiplantae > Streptophyta > Magnoliopsida > Piperales > Piperaceae > Piper > Piper longum. Next base: position 14,949 of record JAVDBV010001132.1, read on the forward strand.
AAAAACTGTAATCTACGTGCACTATAGGCAACTTACGGTGAGAACTTCCCATCTACCAACTTGAAGCCTCCAGTTTCATATTCACGCACAGGGACCCCTTCCCATATCTAAATTGAAGAAATTTGACACGATGTGTTACTAACTATAACTATTTATTTATGGATAATAAAAAGTACAAATCAGTGAACTTACATCCCAAATAATGGTTTTGCCATCATACCCAGCACTCATGGCCATGCGAGGATTGAAAGGATGAATATCTAGAACATAAGTCTATAAACAATAATACCAACTAACTTGGTTAGATGAATTCTTAACTGGACATTTTAAGAAAAAGCTGAAGAAAAATGTCAAACACACAACTTCAGAAACATTTTAACAAGCTATTAATACGGGAAAGTTTTATCAAAAGACTATATAGGACCTCAAAAATTGGTTAATTCACTCTAACAGGTCAACATGCTTCAACAAATGCAATACCATACAAAAACATTTTATAAAAGCTTTATTTCATCATGTCTCTGAATTGGTAAAATTGCTACCATGTTACTTCTAATGCCGTAGAAGAAAAGCCAAGGTCCTCAGTGGCAAACTTACAGAAGCACTATGACCAGTCAGGGAATGAACCAAGCTACCATCAACAGCATTCCACACACATATTCTGCAATCTGTTAAAGAACTTAATTATAAAATAAAGAAACAGGCAGCAAAGAAATTCAGTTTTCACCATCACTTAGAAATAGAGAAAAATGGATTACCCATGATAGCAGCAAGCACAAATCGGTTATCCAAGCTCCACATGATCATATTAACACCTCGAGGAGTAGGCTGATTCCTCTGCCGAGGCCCTCCACGAGCAGGTAGTGCAGGCATGGGAGGAGGTGGAACTTTCAGATGGTATGCTCGTATCCAACGCCCAGCTTTTGCCTGAATCCCAGAGCAAAATTTAATGGTAATGTCTGCTCATAGATTTATAAAGGCCATTTACGCCAAAAAAGTAAATATGAAATGAACCAATGATATATGCAAGATATATGTATATGTGGAAAAATCCATTAACATCCAAACATAATGTATCACCGTCTCAAGGTCTTTTTCCCTAGGGTGCTGGTTAAGAATGCATACCATTCACCATCAACTTCTACACCAAAAAAGGGGAAAAAATCCCCTCCTAAGTCTTAACCATAATACAACTGTTATTCCTCAATTTTATTACTTACACATCTACAACACCCACTAAAAATACATCAAATAGTGTTCTGTACAAAAATTTCACGACTTGTCACACCTTCTTCACCAATGCTATCGGTAAAGTTTTTATATTCTAGCAACAAATAGTGCATCTCATCTTTAGAATTCCCATAATCATTATACACTAATCTATCGAAAGACTATTTCAAGCTTCCTCCTAACAAGAAAAAAAAAACTTGTTTTTCCCTCTAAAAAATTAATATCAACATCTTGGCCGTGAGTTAACTTAAAAAACATGAAAAAAGCATCGCAACTAAGTATTGCCTCTCCTCTTTAACAGGAAGTGCAGCAGACACCAATGGTAATTAAGCTATGACAACTCCACAGTAAATATGGTTTTCCCAGTTTAAATAAAATCAATGACTCATTGATAAGCTTACATGAGACCTGCGTGACCTTGGAATCCAAATGATTGCACTACCATCACGAGAACATGTAACAATATTATCATGTGGAAACCTGGGCGAAAAACATTAAATACTTATTGTCAAAATCTGCTTCACTAATTTGCATCTAAATCAACAAAATCAGAAGGAAAAACTGACATAATCAGCAATAAAAACCAACCAGAAATTCTTAAATTTGGGGACATTGTCCTCCTTCAATACGTCAGATGGAGAAGCTTTTGGAGCCACAGCACATCCGCTGCATCAAAAGTTCAAAAAAGTCACAAATAGGAATTTTCATGTCTCAAAGAAAACATTTTATGAATCCAACACACCTGAACTGTACATAATTCACGTCATCCTCGTGACCGGATAAGACATCAATTTCATGATTAGGCTGCTCTGAGTCTTCTGGAGTGAACTTAACCGTTGCATTCCACACCTAAAGGAGGACCAATTGCACAAAGATGGCAGACAGACTAAATGAAAAACTAGGAATTCAGAATCAGCATATGACAGATTAAAAATGAAAAGTGTCTTTTAATCTTAAGAATCTTGGATCCCAAAAGCATGCACAAATCAAAATCGAACAAGACTGAATTGTATGTGTATGAATGCAATAGACCAAAATCCAGACAGGTGAGGAAAAACAAAAAGAAATTTGTGTTACCCTTGCGTAAGTATCAGAGCTTCCAGTGACAAAAACTGTTCCATTGGCATTGTATCCACAGCACAATACTTGATTTCCACGCTGAGCAGCAGTTGCTAGGAAATCATTAGTCTTTCCTGGTGCAAATTTCCTTAAATTAAATACTCATAGTGCTTGGCGAAATGCATTTGCACAAAAGCAGGAAGGAGGGTTAAAAGTGGACCATGCTGTGAATCTGAAGGTTTAGGAATAAAAACTCGTGGTTTTTGCTGAGAATGTACTGCATCCCATATCCGACATGTACCATCATCAGATGACCTGGCAAGAACACCAAAAACTAGAATATCATATAAGGCTATAAAAAAGCAAGAAACATTAAATCATTGTCAATTTGCCAGTGGGAGCAGCGGATGATTCAATAACAAAAGACAACATAGAGATGTTAGTTGATAAATATTCTAAAGGGGTTGACATCACATGATTGCTCTTAGCCTTTTCGGTTTTTCAAAAATCTGTTAATTCGTTTTTGGCGTTGTTTGAAAACCTTGAAGTCACAGATACAAAGTTGGAAGACTGTCCCAATGACTTTATTGGACCCTAATTCATAATGGAAAACAAGAAACAAATAAAATGTATTACTCACGATAAAAGCTGGTAAACAGTGCGTGGACTGAACGCAATAGCAGTCACCGCTGCGGTGTGTCCACGCAAAACAGATATTGGGAAGCCATCAGGCAAACGCCACTGCATTAATCAAACCATGTAAGATTATAAATGATTGCTCAAAAGGCACATCATAAACAATAATGTGTATTTGTGAAATAAACTTACAACTCTAATGCTAAAGTCATTTGAAGCAGATGCAACAAGCGAATTGTTCACACTTATGGCAAGATCAGTAATATCTCCCTTCAAATCAGACAACCTCAACCGTTATATCCCATGATAGAGGCCAAATCTTAAATGAACCATACCTAACTAAGAACAGATATAAAAACACATACTTCGTGTCCCCGACAACTAGACAAGCAGAACGCTGTTTCCATCGACCAAATCTTGACAAGGCGATCATCAGAGCCAGTAACAACATAGCGTCCAGAACGATCAAATGTTGCTACAGCATGGATAAACAATTATAAAAAAACTCTAATTGATTAATGATAAGATTGTTAAAGAAAAAGCATGAGTCGCAAGTTGTATAGACACGAACAAATAAAATTTATTACTGGTACCGAGATTAGGTGATGATATCAAACGATATCATCACCTAATAATTTTACTTACTCCATTTCACATGATAGCAACCCATACATTAGCATCTAGTTAGGAATTGCCATTTAAAGAATTTATCAAAAACACTCGCCATAACATGAACTTTTATAAAGGTCGATATAATTGTATTTCACCATCTAAATAGGATTATAAACACTGAAATATAAACTGGATTCCACACCATGAAAAATATTAACACACAATTTCATCTATAAATTACTTGATATGCTGAAACTTGTCAAGCTCTTGCCTTGAAATCCTAATAAAACTATCATTCCAACTATGTTGGCACACAATTTCATATATTTTTAACTTCTGCACATATTCAGAAAAGTTCATACCACAATACACAGGGTCCCGATGGCCTCTGGTTTTTTTAATTATCTGGATCTTCTGTGCCATGGTTGAAGGTTTTGCGATAGCATAACAAGCAGCATGAATAGAAGGAGCCCGATGATGTTTTGTAAATCCTCCACCAATCTCTCTCAAACCCAAACCATGAACCTGACTAGCTTTCATGTGGGGCCAACGTAAGTATGCAGGAAATAGATCACCTACCCTACGTTCAGTGGTTCGCTCAGCTGCAAGCAGCAAAAATAAAATGTCAAACAAGTGTAGAAATAATACTAACGACATTGAATAGTTCCATTTCTCAAAAAGCTTAATATAAAACAAAAACCGTACATATGACAGAACTTACACTCCAATAGAGAGAAGGAACCGGCTCCAAGCAATGTAGGAATATCAATTGGGTTTGCAGGTCCTGCAACTAAGCCATGCAAGGGCGACGCAGTACTCAGTATCAACTGCTTCAGAAGTTTTACCAGATGATCTTTCTGAATATGAGAGTGCCTGAACATTGTAAAACATTTTAACCTTTCCTCATTTTACAAGCCAGCAGAAAATGCTTTAAATTTCAATATAATAAATATCAAGAAGGCAACATGCCTCTCTACCAAGTCACTGTAGCTCAAGGGAAAAGAAATGCCATTATCATTCTCATCACCACTAGGGGCTCCGTTTCGTGAATACCAAGCATGATACCTCCTAGGAAGAAGCTGATGCTCCAACAGCTCATTCCAGAACTGTCCAAAGAATTTTTGACACGGCCCCGATGACAAAAAATGCATTATCAGGAAGTAAACTTCTTGAATATCAATGTCCACATCAGTTTCCATGAGTGTTCCACTGACAGCCCTTTGATCCACACTTGGAGGAATTATAGAATATGCATAATCAGATGAGACACACTTCCTAAGGGCCATTTCCAGACATCAAACCTGTTAAGAAAAAGTGGAAGTCATATTTGTCTACTAAAAATAGAACTTGATGTTGCCTCAAACACAATATGCTAAATATACCAATCTCATCATGAAAATACCAATTAGGAAACTAGTTTCAAATCTACAAAATAAAAGAAGAAAAAAACAACAACAACAACTGTTGAATCCGGAGTGACAAGTGATGATTGGTAAACTGGATTAACTGAATAATTTTTTACTTTACCTTGTCAAAATACGATTGAAATAATTTGCTAACAAGATCCCTATCTCTAATAACAGACACAAAATGACCAAAGTAGTGGTGTCAACACTTCTCAGATTAATTAATGGAAGCTTCACTAAAAAATCAAAGCTCAAATCTCAGTTGGACAAAATGTACTCAATCCAGTTCTCACAAATTATAAGTTGAATAGCAGACAGCCTAAAACTGTCCTGCAACTAAACATTTACAATAGATTTTATCTTCATCAATACCTTATCCTTTCTGTCAACAGCTGAAATTTAGTATCACTAATTAATTTCTCTCATTATAAACAACAGAGACAGACCCATGCAAGAACAAGGTGATCAGGGAGGACGCCCATCTTGATCCAACCCTCCAAAGAGGATATGTTTTGCAGTGAACTTTACACAATTTAACTTGACAGAAAAATGACTACTCTCTTTCACAAACCAATCAACAATGGCTCTGTAAATAAACATGTATGCGCACAAAGGAGCTGTTTCATTGTCAAAATGCAATGTAATTACAGAAGGTTCCCAAAAATGTAACTATTCCCAAAGCTGGCAAGTTCAACATTCACAACAATTCAAATTGACAAATGCCTTTAAACCACATTCCACATAAGTGTTACATACAAAAACTATTAGCAGCAACAATGCGAGTACCTTGCCAGTAAGATGGTCATCTTCCTTGAAAGTCATACAATGTATATGATCTAACTCCAAAATATTTAGGTATTAATCTGAATCATAGATAGACAACTTAATTTTGTACTCCAGGAGTTTTACAATAGAACAAAACCCAAGCATAGGGTGAACATGAAAACACACCCTAGACCTTAAACACAAAACATTTCAGTGAATTCAAATGCTTTGTGGCGTAAAACGGAGGTCAGCAGTTACACGCTTACATTCTTGGCACCCAATGCGGCTATGGCATTAGGTATTGATGGAAAAGTCAACGCTGATTAGGTGTCTTGTCAATTTTAAACATGCTCTGACATGGGAGAGCAATCGTCTCTTATTGCCAGTTTTATCTTGATCATAATAATGAGAAATTTTTAATCTCTTGGTGAAAGGGTTTTGCATTAGCGCTCTTGATCGAATCTAAAATTTCTAGGTATTTTCTTTTGGATTCAAAAAATATATGACCATTATGTAGGATGCATGAACAGAGTACAATACTCGGCTACATGCATAGGATCTGGTTGCCAGAGCGTACAGGAGGCGGACCGAAACCGTATCGCTTTCATGCATAATACTATAATCTCTGGTGTCTCAATTGTAACAGGTATTTCCTTGTATCACCCCTATCAATCTAAATCCAATGTGTTCATTCTCCACATTTGTTTCAATGATTTCTCAGCCCAACCAAAGTCATCCCAATAACGCATTAAAAAGGTGTTTGCTTTATGAAAGGTGCGAAACAAATGAAACCCCAACCAGTAGAATCAAGATAAGCCTCTGAAAATCCTTAGAAAGAAAAAGCATTTTTTTTTAAAAAAAAAAGACGAACATTACCAAGAATGATGCATACGTATTTGAAAGAATCCAAAAGAAGGCCAACATTGAGGCGGCAGAAGCAGACAGCGGCGAAGGAGTGCGAAAGGGCAGATCAGATAGCGATTCCGCTAGAAAAAAAAAAAAAAAAAAGGAACTCTCCAAGAATGACTTCCCCGGATCAGAACCGAAAGAATTTCACGCCAAAGAAATCGCCGAATTAGAGAAGGGAACAAGAGGCCGGCTGCGGAAGTGCCGGGCGGCGACGACGCGGCGCGCAGTCGGTAAAAATAGGCACCAAGAAGCACGAATTTCGTCGAGAATGGTGCCGAGGCGGAGAATGGAGGGCAATCGAAGTCGACGGCGTCGGATTCCGGCGGCCGGCGGCAAAATCCGGCGAGGGGAGGGTCGGAGGGGAAAGGGGTTCTACAGTTCCCCCTTCCTGACTTTTGGTTGGATTGCGAGGCTCGCCCAATTAATTGTCCGGTCCGGTCTGGTCTCTCGCCCACGGTTTACCACGAAGGCCGCCCGGTCTCGCAATGGACCGGTACTTCCTCCTCCTCCTTTTTTTTTTTTTTTTTTTTACTTTGGTATGTCTTACATGTGTTATGTTATGCATGCCCTGAGAAAAGCCTTAAAATCAAATATATTATAAGTAGATAATGAGTCTAATAACGTAGTGTAAAACCTTACGGTTAATAAAATTACATTTATTACTATTATGGATTACTCTATTGTCCATCATATGTGGATTGAATTTCACAGTTTTATGGTTTTCTAGCCGAATTTCATTCATTATTTTCATGGATAATTTAATTTTTGTATCAAAGTCATTAGATAAGATTAATTGAGAAAACGATTAATTAATAGTGTGTAAAATATGTGAATGAATACAAAAATGAAAATGCCTGATTTTCAAATTCGAAAAAAATAGAAATGCAAGAAACATATAATTAATAGGGTATATGTAGCACCCCGATTTAGGTTCACATAAGAACCGAATCAAAAATATTATGACCGATTCGAATCGTGTCTCGATCAATAAAACACGTCAAAAGAAGATGCTTTGAGCCACAAGAATGAAAAACATTACTAAATATACATGAAAACTTATCAAATATAAATAAAAGTACAAAATAAAATAATTACGCTGAGCTCAAGTGTGTGTATTATTTATCTATCTCTACCAAAACTAACTCACGATCACAAAATTTACATATATAATATGAAAAATTTCTGTAATAGATATCACTGGTTTGGAAGATAACTAAATATTAGCCTGCCAAATGAGAGATAGCTCACATTAAAAAAAAAACCATTATATACTTCCACTAAGCTTTACATAAGGGCATCTAGTGAGGATTCATCTAGATGCAAACTAGTTAGTGTTCTGAACTGACCAACATTATGCCTTTTTCGACATTTTCTCATTTTTCTCTGATCCCTGGGGACTACCATTATATCCTAAGCTATCTCTTTTCCTCTATATTTCTCCTGGCCTAAGCATGAACGTTGAGTACTCTCAGGCACTTCATTACCCTTTGAACCAAATGCTTGGACATTTATTGTACTAAATAGTACCCGTAAGCCTTCACATTTCTCCGAATATGAGGAAACTCAAAACGTGGAGTTACTAAGATCCCTCGGGAATAGAATAACCCTCTCACTAATCCATAACTCGTTGAGATTAGCACATGCACCCACTTATGGTACGTGCAAGTCAGTTTCACTATTTTTCGTCTCAATGAAAACTAGATAAAATTATATATAGGCTTAAAAATGGATTTATATAATAGGTTTTAAGGCAACTTGCAGTGGATATTGTTTTCGAAATCAGACTCGAGGGTTATTAATCCAAAAAAAACTATTCGACTAAATGTCCCAAGTTAAGTGGGATTCGATAAAATACTACTTACCCGTCCTGCAAACACTAAATCAAATCACAGTAGAAGAAATGATAAACAAGGGATGAGTCCTTATAAAACCTACAACCGGTTTTATAATCTAAACCGGTCGGTTTGACCACTATTTTCAGTCGAGTCAATTTCACAACACGTGTACTGAGCCGAGGCTGGTCGTGTGTTATGAGCTATGAGGATCATGTGTACCCAAATATATTATGATAGCATCATAAGACAACAGCAATGGGTTATCAGAATATATGAGAGTACGCTAGATTTTATTTATTTATTTTAGTATTAGACCATAGAATTATTTTTAGGCCCAATAACACATTAGGGCTCATTACGGAGCAGTTTTGATGGGCTATTAGTTATTGAGCATGTCATTGTGATGTTATGGTGTATATTATAATTTATGAAATTTTTCTCTATTTTTGGATTTTTTAGGATTTATTATGAATTAGTTATTATTTTGACTCAAGTCGGAGTCGACTCAACTTTTATTTACAATATTGCCACTGACCTGTTTTTCCCTCCCAAAGCTTCTCTTCCCCCCAAACCCTCTATGTGCCTTCCCAACGTGATTCCTCTTGCACCGTGCCGCTTGAGCACCACCGCCTGCAGTGTTACCGTCTCTATTCCAACGATCTCACCATCCCTCCACCGCCACATGTTGTCACTGAGACATGCCAAAGGCTGCCGCTTGGCCGACTCCTAATTAGGGCACCACTACTCATCATTGATCCCACCTCTAATGATTATCACCACCATCCAATTGCCACCTCGACGTCGACGATCCTCCCATGACCTTCCCCGACTGAAGCGGAGCCCAACATCGCCCTTCTCAACTGGATCTCGTCACCCCATCGTCGACCACCCTTGTTTTGTCATTTTTTGGTTAGCCACTGCCTCCACCGACCTCATTAATGTTGTAGACACAACAGGCTCGTTGAGCCAGTGCCAATGGTAGCCCATACCACCACTATCCCGCCGGTTAGCCGCCACCAACAATAGTTGCCAGAAAGCCACTAGAAAATTGCCAGAAAATCAGATTTCCTGGATTTTGCCAGATATTCCTCTCAACCCATCCAATTGAACCTGATCAAACTTCAGATATTGTTGGGTGCTGAATTTGAGTCTTGAGCCACGTGGCAAAACCCTAGCAATCGCCGATTGCGAACAACACGGTGTATAATTAAATTCAACTTAATTACATAAAGGTGATAATTATTAATACAGCATGCTATGATTGATAAATTGATGTGTTAGATATTTTTATTGTAAATAAAAATATGAATTTGTTTGATTGAATTGTATTAAAATAAATGTTATGGAACTAATTAGGGAAACTACATAATTATCGTAATCTAATGCAACGTAGTGTAAGAAATCTTATATGGGTTGATGTGTGATTGATGTGAGTATGAATTGATGTGTGTATGTTATAGGATGTGTAATTGCATCATGAGTGAGCATTAGCTTTTAGATTTTATATGTAGGTACGGAGTACAAACTCACCGCCTAGGTGCATGGACACGATTGAAGCTTCTACAAGGTCTATTTAGGACTCGTACCTCGTTTTACGCACTATTCTATTGTATATTATTTTATTATTTGTAAGATAGGTTAAGCGGCATTTTATCGAATCCCACTTGGCCCAGACCATTTAATCATCCTATTTTTTGGATTAATAATCCTCGAGGATGAGTTCCCTTGAGTTTGATTTCGAAAATAAGATCCACTACAATTTGCCTTAAGGCATATTATATAAATCTCTTCTTAGACCTATATATAGTTTTATCACATTTCAGTGAGACAAATGATGGAAAAACTGACTCGTACGTTCTATGAGCAGGTACACATGCCAGTCAAAGTGGGCTCTGGATTAGTGAGAGGGTTGTTCAATTCCCGAGGGATTCTAACAACTCCCGTTTTGAGTTTCTCTATCTCACTACTCACCCTCATTTGTTACCGCCTTCTAGGAGTGTTTCATTACGAGTCATCTACCCAAAATCTTATCTCTGCCTCATGTACTTCACTGGCTCCATTGGCACAAATCCCTAAGGATTTGTCCAAGGCAGTCGATGGTTCATATCATATGCTACTAACTAGCCCATATCTCCGTACTTTAAGCTCTTTACTATTGCACTCTTCCTTCAAACTCCTTCCTATGATGTACACCATGTCCCATGAAAATAGGACTATTGTGGTGACATGAAAAAGTCGAACACCTGATCAACTTCCAATTCAGCCTCAGCTGACTAAACATGTAGATGTCATGACTAATCTAAATCTCTCATGCGATGGGAAAAATTAGTGGGTCTCTAAGCCCATCATGACATGCTTATCAGTATCCTACTGACATCCGAATTTAGTATAAGATAGGATCTTATACTCATTCTACCTCTGCTAGCACTACATGCAATGCACACCTCTAACTCAGAAAAAATCTGATAACCTAATGGAAATCCATGGAAATAACCTGAGGCTAGTTCCACTTATTTCTGATCCATCATGAATATACCGTTATGTATCTAGTATATTATAAAATCTGCACGTAAAGAAAAAGACCCTGTCAGCTTGACTCAGAGCAGTCTTTACATACACATCACCTGAAATAGTATCTTTCATCTTAATCAACTGAGAGTGGCTCTGATACCAAAACTGTAACACTCCAAATTTGGTCCATGCTCGTAAACCGAACCAGCATGTTACGGCCCCGGTTAGGTCGGCTAACCCTAACCTAACTCCTGAGGATCCAATCTTAGTGTCTCAAGATGAAGATACAGTTTGCCATGTATATGTGAAATGCATAAAATCCTAACAGGATACTACGTGAATGACATGACACTCAATTCATACGAAAACCACGATTTCAATAAATTCAAATAAAATTATAAATTAAGACGGACAGTGTAACACCCCGACTCGGCTCACCCTTGAACCGACCCGAAAATGCTACCGGCGACCGAACCGTTCGATAATCTACTAGATTCGGTTAAGCCGACCCGGATCTACTCTCGGCGTCTTAAGATAAAGACCACCTATGTCCTCTATTCATTATTCACATCATGATATTATTTCTTAGCATTCAATCATATTATCATGTTTTTCACTACTTCACATCAATTCAAATATAATAAAAGTAAAAACAGAATATTAAACATTCAGTCATCGAATACATGTGTGTGCAAAAGACCTCATTGCTCCTCCGTCCAGGCTGGCACTTTCACCTCATAGTCGTCACCTACATATAGTACAAAAACCGTCAGTAACGAGCGTTACCGGTCCGGAAAATAACTAATATCAAACTGGCACAGGAAAGCTAACCCTCCTGTTGAATAAAAATCATATACTTCCTCAAGAACTCTCACAAGGGCAGTAACAAGGAGCCGTCGCCCTCGAGCGGCAGCATCCCCCATCCATCTCATTCTCTTTCCTTAATCATCTCATCTATTGCATCTTCCATCAAATATCATTCTCGTTCATCTCAGCCCTCTACGTCCTCTATATTACTCCTAGCCTTGAGCCGAAGGCCGAGTACTCTTAGGCAGTCGCCTTCAATACCCTTTGAACCACAAGTCATGACATGCGCTGTACTAAACAGTACCCATAAACCTCCACATTCTCCGGGTGTGAGGAACTCA